>CAUYQG010268973.1:0-10642 GCA_963574415.1 Tarsius wallacei
GCCCAGGAGTTCAAGATCAGCCTGAGAAACATTTTGAGATCCTATCTCTACAAAAAATAAAAACATTACCGAGTGTGGTGGCACTCTCCTGTAATCCCAGCTACTCTGGAGGCTGAGGAGGGAGGATCACCTGAGCCCAAAAGTTCAAGGCTGCAGTGAGTTATAATTGTGCCACTGCACTCGGTAATGTTTTTATTTTTTGTAGAGACAGGATCTCAAAATGTTTCCCAGGCTGATCTTGAACTCCTGGGCTCAAGCAATTCTCTCACCTCGGCCTCCCAAGGTGCTGGGATTACAGGCCTGGCATGAGCCACTATGCCTGGTAATGATTGCTAAAGCTTTTTATTATCCTCAGTGTTTACATTCCTCTCATTTTTTAGACTACAGGAAATGATAAAGGGAAAGATAATAATAAAGCCTCAGTTTGCTTTCAGCCTTGGTGTGCCAGAAGGGAGGAAATCTCCGCCTAATTCTTCCTTGGGTCCTAAGGAGGCATTCGGTTCCCCTCACCTGAGAGTCAGGGAAGCTCAACTGAATGTGATCCTCCTGGCAAATGCAGAAAGGCAGTGCCATGTGCACATTTTACTTTATTTTATTTTTTTGAGTCAGAGTCTCACTCTGTCGCCCAGGCTAGAGTGCAGTGTCATGCTCATGGCCACCACAGCCTCAACCTGCTGGGCTCAGGCGCACCTTCCAAGTCGCTGGAACCACAGGCGCACACCACCAAGCCCTGCCAATTTTTTTATTTATTGTAGAGACGAGGTCTCCCCACATTGCCCAGGCTGGTCTCGAACCCGCTGGCTCGGGCAATCCTCTTGCCTCTGCCTCCCAAAGTGCTGGGATTATAGGTGTGAGCCACCGCGTCCAGCAGCCATGTGGATATTTTAAAATAAGATGATTTTACTGAGGGGAGGACTGCTGTGGTTCTCTAAAAATGGGAGGGTTGCTTCCCCTTATTAGAAAGGGACACCTAGGGAGCAGGGAGGGAGGGAGAGGAAAGGGTGGGAAAGGTGCCAATTTGTTCAGAGCTCAGTTGAGCACCTGGTGCCACGGGTGGGCACAGAGTCTAAAGCGGACAAGGCAGAGGAGTTTACAGACAGGGGCATCTATTATCCCTCCAGGGCTTCCTGAGAGTCAGTAGAGGGAGCCTTGTGCAGTCCCCCTGATGTGCCCAGAGGTTGAGTGATGCGTCCACAGCCTGCAGCTGGTGGGGGCACAGATGGGAAGCACAATCATACTGGAAGAGCCTGGCCCTTCACAGGGTAACTCTGTGGTTCTTTCTGCCATGGTTGTGACGGGTGATTTCAGGGGTATTGGAAGATGTGGGTTCAAGACAGCAGCTGACTGAGTCAGGATTACTTCTTTTTTTTTTTTTTTTCTGAGTCGGGGTCTCACTCTGTCACCCAGGCTGAAGGGCGGTGGCATGATCGCAGCTTACCGCAGCCTCAACCTCCTGGTCTCAGCGATCCTCCTGCCTCAGTCTCCTGAGTACAAGAGGCTATATAGTTACTGCCACCACACACAGCTAATTTTAAAATTTTCTGTAGAGACGAAGTCTCACTATGTTGCCTAGGATGGTCTTGAACTCCCAGGCCCAAGCAATCTTCCTGCCTCGGCCTCCCAGAGTGTGGAATTATAGGCGTGAGCCACCATATCTGGCCTTGAGTCAGGATTACTTCCTATGGAATTCTTCACTCCAGAATGTTGTTTTCTTTCTTTCTTTCTTTTTTTGAGTTGGAGTCTCACTCCGGTGCCCAGGTTGGAGTGCAGTGGCACGCTCACAGCCACCCCAGTGTTGACCATCAGCGAACCTTCCGCCTCAGCTTTCCAAGTAGCGGGAACTACAGGCTCACGCTACCATGCCCAGCTAATTTTTGATTGGTTGTAGAGAAAAGGTCTCGCCAAGTTGCCCGGGCGGGTCTCGAACCCGCGGGTTCAGGCAATCCACTCGCTTCGGCCTCCCAAAGTGCTGGGATTACAGGCTGAGCCACTGAGCCCGGCCCAGAATGTTGTTTTCTAACGTCGAGAAACTGTCCTTTACCCAGAATATGAGAGGACATGCACTTTGACAGCTGCATGCGTTCCTTTCTGAACACATTGAAGTAATTGCTAAGGATCTTTTTCTTACTCCCTTTTGGTAGGAATTATCACTATACATGAGAGGAAAGTCTGTGTGGATGTGATTTTTGTGTTTTTTTTTTTTTTTGATTCAGAGTCTCACTCTGTTGTCCAGGTTGGAGTGCAGTGGCATGCTCACAGTCACCGCAGCCTCGACCTGCTGGGCTCGGGCTATCCTTCCGCTCAGCCTTCCAAGTAGCTGAAACTATGTGTCACCACACCAGACTTAATTATTTATTTATTAATTGTAGAGATGAGGTCTCGCCAAGTTGCCCAGGCTGGTCTCGAACCCTTGGACTCAGGCAATCCTCTTGCTTCGGTTTCCCAAAGTGCTGGGATTACAGCCTTGAGCCACCGCACCCAACCCTGGATGTGTTTTATGAATGCTGTTCTTCACCTCTGAATTCTACATGATCTGCGCATTTATTCAGTGAACAGGTTTGTGGTACCAGGCCCTGAGGTAGGGTCAGTTGTGGCTTTCCCTGAGATCAAGTCAGGAAAGGGCCCCGTTTTCAAGGAGCCGTTGGACTGGAAAGCCATTACAATCCAGTGTGGAGTGGGTGAACCCACCTGCCGGTGCCTGGAAAGTCAAGGAAGGTAACCTCTAACTTAAAGGAGGGGCGAGCTGGAATTAGCCAGGGAAAGTCGGGAGTTGGGTGCAGAAGAGGCTTCCGGGCAGGGAGGACAGCGTTTGCAAAGGCTTGGAGGAGACTGGATCTCAAGTTAAATCATTAAAACTGGAAAATAATGTCAATCTTATCGTGCTTTATCCTTGGTTGCTACAAGACTTGGTTAAACAATCTGGCTTTTCACCCCCTCTCTTCATTTCACTTTGGGGAGAACCCTCAGGCCCTTTGAACACAAAGATGGCACTGCGGAGCCCTGCCTTGGGAAGGGGTGGATGCAGGCATGGCTTTGCAGTGGTCTGGCCTCTACCTTTTGTCCTGGTCCTCCCTGAGATAGCTATGTCTCTGCCAGAAGGCAGGCAGGCAGAGTCAAGGACAAAGGCTGAACCCACGAGCCACATCTCACACCCTCTTCCCCCAATTTTAGGACCTCAGCGTTGGGACTGCCAGGTTTCAGCCAAACCTCCACCTTCCCTGTGGCCAGGAGAGTTGGCAGCCTCCACATAAAATCCTCAGTGAGGTTTCTGGGAGAGAAAGGACTTTGGCTTTCATAAGTAGTTCCTGGTGACGTTGAACATTCTTAAATTCTAACAATCATCAAACAAGTCGTTTTTACATTTAAAGGCAGAGCTTTGCTAGAATTCCAAAAACGCCTCCTCTTTATGCCTCGATTTTCTTTTTGTTTCACCCGTGCTTTGACCTTAATAAACTCTTATACCTACGTACACAGGATAGTGCCATACGTTTGTGTGTGTGCATGTGTATGCACACACACCTACTGGGCTCATAGCTCAGCTCTCAGAGTTCACAAACTCACCCTGGGCTTGTGAATGAACATCTGAGGCTCAGTTTCCTCTCCTGAAAAACGGGGATACAATGGTGCTGGTTTCATAGGGTGTTCAGGGTTAAATGGGATTTTGTTTATACAGAACTTAGCGCAGCGCCTGGCACAGTGTTAGCTTTGAATAAATGGTAACTATTATGTGCACAGAAAAAAAAAAAAGACCGCACAAAAGTGTTGGCAGCATTTATCTCTAGTGGGTGGGATATGGTTACAATGAACATCTATTACGTTTGTAATCAGAGAAAAAGAACAATAAATGTTATTATTAATTTAAAAATCTGGGTTTGGCTTTGTTGGAAGGAACCTGCAGTTAATGTCAATGAACCAACCCCCAAGTAAGACAAAGTCTTCTGTTTTTAGACCAGGACTGTAAAGACAGACACCGGGCCCCCACCCCTGCCCCATCCACTAATGGAGGCTATAACAAAGGGAGAGACTTGGTCGGAAATCCAGAGACATGTCACCTTCATTTAAACTTGCAGTCCCCCAACTACTGCTGTTTGGAGGGCTGGCAGGGGGATTCAGAGATGGTGACTTGACTTTCAAAATAAGGCTTTCTCTCCCATTGAGAGGGTGCTGTCGTTCTTAGCTGGAAATCTGACTCTCCAGGAACGATTCCAGGACAGTGACACTTACCCTTTACTGGGCCTTCACTCAGGAATCTCAAAAAATAAAACATGCACTAGTCAACTTCCAGCAGGGGGACTGGGTTTGTCCTGGTCTGGCATCCAGGACAGTATGAGGCCCTAGCCCTTGGTTCTGTCTCTGTGGAGATTCTTGACTGCTAGCCCAGTGCCCGGCGGCAGCGGGAGACAGAACCCACCTGGAGCTGCACGAGCCCCTCCAGACCTTTCCTTGCTCTTCCTGGGCCATCCCCTGACAAGCAGGAAGGGGCAGAGTGCCTACCGCCTCGGATTATCTGCAGAACTATCACCCGCACGGGCTGGCTTTTGAGCCACTTTCTTTCTCCCCTTCCGCACTCTGGGGGTTGAGGGGGATATTGCTGCTGGCTCCGGAATAAAATGCCGCCTCTGTTTGGGAGACAAAGAACAGTGGCTCCTCCGGGTCAGCTGTCTCTCCTGGCTGGCCAGCCCTGGCCTCCTCCATGCCTCTTTGGAGGCTCCAGGCGCCCAATGAGGGCCTTCCCGGGCTAGACTCGGAGCTGCTGCACCAGGGGCGTGTTTTCACTGGAACTCGAAGGAATATTTTACCTTAAAAGACCTCAAGCAGCTTCCCCGCTGAGATGTTCATTTGCAGAGGTGGGGTGGGGGGCCGGAGGTGCTGTGGCTGGGGAGGTGGCCCGGCCAACGAGGTGGTACAAGCGCGACAGCGTGCATGTGCGCACCGGCGCGCGTGAGGACACGGGAGGGTGTGCACGTGTGCTAGCTGGCGTGCAAGGGCGGTGAGAGTGATGGGATGGGACGAAACCGCGTCCTGGGGCGCGTGCGCCCGTGTGAGGGGCGCGGGTGTGAGTGCTGGCGTGAAAGTTTCGCACCCAGGTTTGCGGCTGTGCAAAAGTGCGCACGGCCCGCCGGGTGTGGGGCCCCGTGTGCGAGCCGGTGTGCAGGCGTATCTTGTGGAGCGCTGGGAGCGCCTGCTCGGGATCGCACGGGCACGTGTGCCGCGGCGTGTGCACGGCGTGTGCGGGCGCGGGAGGCGGAAGGGAGCAGCGGAGGCTCGGTGTGTGCTTGTGGGAGCGAGCCCGCGCGTGTGCGGGGCCGGCGCGGGCGCGGGCGCGCGCGGGGCTGCGGGCGCGCGCCGCCGCCCCCCGCCGGGGTCGGAGCCGGTTGCCATGGGAACGCGCCGCGGCCGGAGTTAATCATTTCCTGTGGAAAGAGTGCGGGAGGGGCGCGAGCGGGCGGGCGGAGGAGGCGGCGGCGTGGAGCTGCCTCCCGCGGGCGGGCCGGGCCGGGCCGAGCCCCCGGCGCTGCGGCGACGCCGGGATCCTGCCTCCGCCAGGCGGGTGAGTCGGGGTCCGGGCGGGCTGGGGACGGGCTGGGCGCTCGGAATCCGCTCGGCCCGCTGTTTGGGGCGCTGCGTCCGGGCCGGCCCTGCCCGCGGGACCCCTCTGCTGGGACTCGCTGGGGGTACGTGGGGGGCTAGGTCCTCGAGACTCGGCCCTGCGAGGTCCCCCGGGCCGTTCTGCCCGGACTGCGGACCTTGCTGGGAGCTGGGCATGGGGGCGGCGTGTCCCCTGGGATCTGAGCAGCTTGGGATCCCTTTCGGATTTTATCGGCCCAGGAGGGCGCAGACCCCACCTGGAGCCGCATGGCAAATCAGCGCCGCCCCCTCCCTTTGCTGGAGTCTCCCCTACCCCCAGGGCTCCCGGGGAGGCTGCGGGTTTCGGTCCCTCCCACCACGTCCCCTGGGCACTTGGCTTTCCCCCGGCAGGGCCAGGGGTGGGGTGCACCAGCTCCGAGGTTAGGAAGGAGGGCCTTGGCCGGTGCCCTCGGGCACTGAGGAATCGGGCCACTGACAGCCGCAGCTGGGGGTTCTCAGCAGGGAGGGTGAGCTCAGAAGCCATCCCCTTGAACGCCACATTGCGAGTTAGAGCAGAACTCTGGCTGGCGCAGTGAAGGGCCTGGTACTGGAAGATTTTAAAGAGGAAGCTGTGTTTAAATTCCCAAGTACTGCTTGCCGCCTCCCTCCTCCCTCCTCCAGGACATCTGTCCCAAGGTGGGGGGTTGTGGCCACCCCTGCCATTCACCTTCCTTGGCTGTCCCTCTGTCTGGAGCAGGGTGAGCACTCATTCTTGCCCCAAAGCAGTCCTCATGCCCTTGATAAAGTAGCCGTCTCCTTGGCCAGGGAGAGTCATTTGCTAGGAATGTGGCCTCAGAATGGGGCCTTGTATTTTCAGCGACTGGACCTTAGTGGCACAGGGTGGTGAGTTTGGCTGTTCCTCTGGGCACCAGGGAGCAGAGGGTTTGAAATCTGGGTTGCCCTGGAAAACCCAGGATGTATGATGGTGTGCAAGGGAGGTCCTAGCCCCTGTCCAACCTCCCCAACCTTCTGCCTGCTTCTCCGGGGGGACCAAGCCCTCTCCAGCTGCAGTTTTCAGGCAGCTGTCAAGTCTGTTCCCCAAGCTTTGCAGTGTCCCTGGTCTGGGGCAGCAGGCAGGGCTGCAGCTCTGCTGCCCTGGCCTAGACCTGGAGAGGTAGACACCCCTTCCTTCAGCCAGCCCCTCTGTATTCACCCACCACTGGAGGGAAGTCATTGAAAAATAAAATTTTTGAGCTCTTCGTCTATGTCAGTATTGTTCTGAACACTTTGCATTGTCTTATCTTTACACCAACCCTGGAAGACAGGGTTCTCCCCATTTTATAGATGGAGATAATAAGGCACAGAGAGGCAAAGTCAGTCTCCCAAGGCCACACATCTAGTAAGCAGTGAAGCCAGGTTCTGAACAAGTCTCACTGCCCCAGCCCACGAATCCTAGGTTGATAGAGATGCTGGGACAGCAGATTGCATTTCAAATGCCCACGCAAATGAGAGCGAGTGCTCCTTTCTTGGCCCAGAACCCTGGGCTTGTTTGCAATGCCTTGACCTTCACCCCCCTCCGGCTGCTAAATTCGGCTGCTTTTCCTCCTTGGGCTCTGGCACACACCCTTCCTCCTTCTTCCTGACATCTTCCTGGCTGCCTCCCCAACTTCCCTTCCTGATAGCCACAGAAATACGCTCTCCTGGCCCTGCCCTTCGGACATAGCTGATCTCTCTGAAAGTCTTCACTGGAGGCTGCCATGAAGACAGCCCCCAGTGCCCTGCACCATCTCACCTTCGAGCAGCTGGGCGCACAGATGGACCTGTCTTTCTCCTTCTTTGTCCATTGGGTAGTGGGTCTGCAGGGTTGGTTGTGTGCCCACCTCTGTGCCAAACAGCCTGGAGAAGAGGACGTTTGGCTGCTCTCCCATGGTTCCTTCCACGCAACACTGTCCCTCTTGGTTCCTCCAGTGGAGCCAGCCCATGTATTTGGATGAGCCTCTGCCCTGTCCTTTGGCACACACTCCTGTCCCCTTCCCAGCAGGATTGCACCCATAAGAGCCTCCTCCTCCTGAGGTCTTCCTGAGTCAAGGAAGGAGGAGACTGTGACTCTCTCGCCAGGAGCCTGGCATTCTTCCAAGGCACGGCTCTGCAAACATTGGGTTCCAGGGCTCCAGGCGCCCCCACCCCTGGACTCTTATTATTTTCCCTCTCAATGCTTCAGTCATTTCTGCCCCTCTGTCCCCTTAACATGTTCCACTCTCCCCTGTTCTAAACACCAAGTCCTCTCCTTCCCATCCTAGCCAAACTTCCCCCAAGAGAAGGAAGTAGCTGCTTTCTTTCACGCTCAGCCCACTCCCTGAGCCTTTCCTAGCCTGCCCTCTGCTGTCGCCCTCAGAGCCCCCAGGGCTTTCTGCCTGTCTCGCCTCTTCCAGGTCTCCATCTCTGTGGCATGGCACAGTGGAACCGGCCATCCTCTCCTTCCCACTCGCTCTTCGGTTACTTCGGAGGACTATGCACATGCCTGATGCTCCTGCCACCTCTCTGACTTCTCCACTTCCCACCCTCCGGGCAGGCCCTGTCCTCACCTAGCTGTCTTTCCTCTTGCTCAGCCTCTGGTGATTGCGTCCTCACCTATGGTATCAGCATTCTTATTTAGCTCTGAGTCTCGGTGTCCAGCCCCAACCTCTCTTCCAGGCTTCAGTCCAGGCTTTTGTGTGTGTTTGTTTCAGGACATTCACCCAACAGGCCATCGCAGAGTGCTTG
The DNA here is from genome assembly GCA_963574415.1 of Tarsius wallacei. NCBI lineage: Eukaryota > Metazoa > Chordata > Mammalia > Primates > Tarsiidae > Tarsius > Tarsius wallacei. The sequence goes on from CAUYQG010268973.1 coordinate 8,332, forward strand.
ATGTGGGCACAGCTCCTGGCTGGGTGCTCTGGGCTGTAGAGATGTACGTGTTATATGAGCCCTGTCTTTAGGGAGCCAGATTGGGCCAAGGGAGATGGACACCATTCAGGTGTGGGTCTTGACTGCAGGGGGATGGGTAAGGGGATTTACAGTCCAGGTGCTCCACTCGGAAGTCCCTCTGGTACCCCCAACTCAATCTTAAAACCAAAGGCAAACCCCATGTTGCCTCTCCAAGCTGACTCCACTTTTTCTATAAATGGTATCACTGTCTGAGTCTTGAACTGTAATTTGATCACCTTAAATGCCCTCAAGGCTCCTTTGCACACAGTAGGTGCACCGTAAAGACTTGTGTTGGCTTGGCGTGGTGGCTCACACCTCTAATCCCAGCACTTTGAGAGGCAGAGGTGGGAGGATGCTTGAGTTCAGGTGTTCGAAACCAGCCTAGGCAACATAGTGAGATCTCGTCTCTTCAAAAAATTAGCCAGGCATGGTGGCACATGCTTGCAGTCCCACCTACTCAGGAGGCTGAGGTGGAAGGATCACCTGAGCCCAGGAGGTCGAGGCAGGCATGAACCATGATTATGCCGCTGTACTCCAGCCTGGGTGACGGAGTTGAGACTCCAACTAAAAGAAAAAAAAGTCTGAAGAAAGACTTGCACAGCAAGTACTTGAACTTTGTTCATTTGTTCAGTTTGTGAGGGGCCTCTTGGGCTTTCTGTCCCTGGCCAGTACTCCCCACGCCCCATTCTCCACAGCACCTGGTACCTGGCACGTGCCTCCAGTGTCCCTGTATCCTGGTCAGACCGTGAGGGGTGTTTAAAATATTTATCTCCCTTCTGACCAGGAATGTTCAGACCACATCTCTCTTGATCAAAGGGGACCCTCGGCAGATGCCTGGAACCTAGTAGGCGATCAATGGGTAATTATTAAATGAAGACGGGTGAATCTGTGTCTGAACACCCAGCACGGTGCCTGCCCCATGCTAGGCACAGAGCGAATTCTAGTTGAATATACACGTGCGAACTTGCTGAATATAAACCCAACTTGTCACTGGCCCTTCTGAGCCCTCCTCCATGAAGTGTTAATAATCAGAGCACTAGTTGCTTGGCCAACAGGCCTCGGGCTGAGGAGCCTGAAGCCTAAGGGTTAAGCATGTGGTTAAGTGCAATTAGAAAATTAGATGTCTTGGAGAGAAAAGGATTAGACTTACTGAAATGCTGCTGGCTGGCGGTGCTTCCTCTGTATGGGGTTGTGACCTGGCTTGTCTTCACGCTGCCAGGCTCAGTGTGGAAGGGCTCAGGTGTGGGGTCTCTACAGTTTGTCACAGACACACCTGACATGTTCCTTGCCCACTTCTGAGCCTCCTTATTCGGTCACAAACATCCCCAAATGGTGACAGGCCCCATTCTATCCGGTGAACTTGGCGGTCCTTGGGGGACAATGCGTTTGGGGCTGCTGCCCTGAGTCCCAGGTGACCTGTGGCACGCAGATCCTTCTAGATGGCCGGCTCTGCCCCAAGATGCTGGTTGGTCTTCAAGCCCGTCTCCCTTGTTTTCTCTGCAGGCTGCCCGGCACCCCGAGGAGGCTGCTGAGCCCCGGGCCATGGTCCCTTCTCGCAGGACGTGGAACCTGGGAGCCACGCCCTCACTGCGGGGCCTGTGGAGAGTGGGCCGGGCCCGGGAGCCCCAGCCGGGGATGGCTCGCCCCGCCCCAGCCAGCCCGGCTGCCCGCCCTTTCCCACACACCGGCCCAGGGAGGTTGAGAACTGGTGAGTCCGCATTTTTAAAATGCCTCTTTATTTCCCTTCCTTCCTCCAGATACCAGAGATGAGACTGAGGTTTCTCACCGGTTCCTAAACCCAGTCAGAGCTGTCAGGTAATTACAGGGTAACCGACAGCCCCAGAGCCGGGCGGGCGTGGAGTCGGAGCGCGTCTCCTGGGCTCCTTGCCTGTGCCCTGCCTGGGAAGAGGCGGCTTGAAAGCCAGGTTAAGCTTGAACGCAGTTCTGGAGCTGGGGACAGCTGCGTTCCCTCTAGCCCGGCCGACCAGAGCTCCGTGGTGTGCCAGCCCTTGGCTGTGAGCTCCTGGGCTTCCTCCGGTCCCTGCCCGACTGGTAAACAAGGTAGGTGAGGTGGCTGCCCATGCCCTGTGCCACTGACACTCGATCCCACCTGGGCTGGCCCCTGGATGGTGTGAGGAGTGGACTGAGGCTGCTCTGGCACGTGGCCTGGCAGGGTTTGGGGGGCCACGTGCTCAGTTTTAGGTGCTTCTGTAGAGATCCTGACAGCAGGTGGGCAGTGAAGGGGTCCTGG
>CAUYQG010268982.1:32-34361 GCA_963574415.1 Tarsius wallacei
AAAGTTGCAATCAGCTAGACCCCATGAGCCGGCTCCCAGAGATGAACTAGATTCTGTTAACAATGGAAGTCACTGTGTTGCAGTTCTCACATAGGGCCTATTGGTTGTCAATTTAGCCAGCTTGGTGACCTGGTTTGACAGCCTATACCAGACATGTTCAACCCACAGTCCACGGGCCACATGAGGCCCAGGACAGCTAGTGATGTGGCCCCACAAAATCTTTTAACATCCTGTATTTTTTTGCATTTATTTTCTTCATGACCCCATGTGTAGTTCCATATTTGAAGTTTACAATCATGCCTAATTCGTGACATCGGTTTTTGGCTGCACGTACATTTGAAGCACACGAAGAGCAAAATTCCAACAAACATTTCTGACAAGCACCTTGAGAACTCTCTAAGAATTGCAACCAATTCCATCGAACCAGACACTAGAGTAGTTTTACAAAAACAAAGTCAAACTTCTCACTCGTTTCATATTGTTCTCATTTTTCTAAATTATATAAAAAACAACAAAAATAGAAGAAGTCTTACCATGTATACACACTAACTATAGTATGCAATTTATGTGCGACCCAAGCCAATTCCTCTTTACTCGAAGCAGTCCAGGGAAGCCAAAAGGTTGGACACCCCCGGTCTACTGCAAACTATCAGCAGGGAGTTAGAGGGGCTCGTGCTGGTGGAAAGGAGGAACAAGGAATGGATGACGAAGCAGCTCCAAGAAAGCAAATGCAATTAGCTGGAAAGCCTCACCATTCTGGCCTTACAACCTCAACCAATTCTATTCCCCCAAATCTCAGCACAATATAAGGGTCAATTTTGTGGGAGGGGGGAAAAAAACCAGACTAAAGATTAATTTATGCTCAACACATTCTCCTGAGTAGGACTAGTGACATATGAAAGGTTTAAAAGTTTCCAAAATTATTTCAGAAATGAAAAGCTTTCGAATTTACAAGAAAAACAATCTTTCGGCGGAAACATCACGTAGCTGGAATTACACACTCCTGAACGGGAGAGTCTGGCTAGAGTCCTCCTGAAAGGTTGTGAGAATGCTTCTCAAATGGCAAAAAAGATGTGGCCTTCTAACCCTGTAAAGCTATGGTATAAGGATAAACTTTAGGGTATCTCTGAAGACAGCAAAATTTCCAAAAGGAACCATATAAAAAGCACAAATGTGATTTCAACTAGGATTTATTATACACGACCAGACGTTCATCCTGTATCTTTGAGCAGGTTACAAACACATTATCAGGCAAAGAAGAAAAGCCCCTAGTACAGCACTTTAAAAATCAAAAAACCAAAATCTCCTTCTTTCCTACCTGTAAGAAGCTCATAACCACCTAAGGCAAAAGTCTGGAGGATCAAATAAAACACCCAGCTATCAAATGAAGTAAAACGTACTGCCAAGGTCTCCCTAATAGAAACACTTTACCTTCAGAAATCTTTAAGATTAAGCTTAAATACTCAACAATGGCAGAGTATTTCCTTTTTGCCTGGGAAGTTAGGAAATGAATTTTTCCAGCCTCGTCACAGCTACTTGGGGAATACATGACCGAGTTCTGGCCAGTGAAATGTGCACCCAAGGAATACTGGCCACTTCCAGACCCTGTCCTTGTCACCTCCTCTGAAAGCCTCCAGGCTTTTCTTCTAATATTGCCTGCATGCCAAATGCAGAGAAGCCAGGGGAGGACTCTGAGTACTTAGGGCCATCTAGATGGTGGAAGCTTGGGTCCCTGAATGACCATGTGGAGCAAAACACAGCAACCCCCATCCACATCTGCTGCCAACCAGCTTTGACTATGACATGAACAAGAAGTAAACCTCAGAGTCCATAAAGTCACTAAAATTTGGGGTTTATGTTACAGGAGTCAGCCCACCTAGATGAAAAACTACCTTGAGTTAACAAACTTTTGTAAGAATCTTCCAGGTGGTCACAAAGCTACTAAAAAGGCCTCAAAGAAGTGTTGAAAATTTAACCCCAAGGAGGTTACATTAATTTCATAGACTTACAATCTGGACACCCTTGATTCCTAAAAACCCTAGCTCACCAGCTGCCTTTTGGAATCAGAAGTTAACCACTCCCTGAAGGAAAACCCTACCTACCGCATTGCCTTCCACCAGTCTGGTGACACCAAAATGACAAAGCAGGCAAGCTAGAAAAGTGTTCTTGTTAAAGTAGCCAACAACCCTAAAAGAAAGGTTACACACCGCTGAATGTGAGGAGGAGGAGGAGGATGATACCAACAACAGTCATTGAGGAAAACTGTTTAAGGCAGGATGTCAAAACGCTTATATCTACAGCAAAGTATAATTTGCATTTTTATATAGTTACATTTAGCTGTGACTAGTGCAATGCAATCCTCTGACAAAGGGCTGCATTCCAACTTTTCTTAAGAGAAAATAGAGAGCCAACTTGTCCTAACAAGTCAGCAACACCTGCATGGGTTTGGCAGGACTCTCTCATGATACGTAAATAATGAACTGCCAATAAGCTTGTTCTGGAACAAAGGAGGAAAAACTTGATTCTCTTGCCTGATGTCTCCTCTGTCAGGAAATGTTTTCTTTGTTGATATAGCAAGAGGAATATTGTCAAAAATTGCTAACTCAGGGGAATAAAGACCTTCTAAAGGGAGGGAGGAGGCCATGGCTTAGGCTGCCAGTTTCCTAAAAGGAGGATGGGACTCTACTTTGGGAAAAATTCATATTACAAAGAAATCATTTTGTTTTTAAGTCACTGCCAGTGAAAGACTAAAGCTTTAAACCCTTAAGTCAAATCAGTTCTAATATGTCCATCAAGCATTCCAAGGATGATGACCCAAACAGCCATGGAAGATGGTTTACCTTGCCTAATTTCCTAAAGACTGTCTCATGGCCAGGTATGGTAGCTCACGCCTACAATCCCAGCACTTGGGGAGGCTGAGGCAGAAGGATCACTTGAGCCCAGGAGTTCAAGATCAGCCTGGGCAACATAGTAAAACTCTATCCACCCCCCCAAAAAAACCCAAAAAACTACCTTAAAAAAAAATCATCTCACACCTGGGTCTAAGTAAAAATTCCCAAACAGCTCTATTTCTGTCACCTTGGAATATATCAGAGCATGTGACAAACAGGATGTGAACTGGGGAGGAGAGGACCCACCAGCCTACTCGTATGTCTATTATCAACTTCTACAAAAACCTCTATACGCATCTCTTCATATAAAACGATGGAAGGCTGAGCAGTGACTGAGAGTGTAACCTCTAGGGCCAGAAAGACTATGGAGAGAGTTACTAAACCTCACGAGACTTCAGTTTCTCATCCAAAACTGAGCTTGCTAATAATACCCATCCCCCCCTTTGCAGGTGTGCAACGAGAGTGAATAAGCACATGATACTGGCTTTGGAATGGAAACAATAAGAGAGGTTAGCTATCATCATTAATATACGCAGCATGTAGTGTCAGAGCCCTTGCAAATCACAGGAAGACTGAGAAATAATGGGATTTCAGAGGTTCTGAAAAAGACCCACCTTGTTCACAATACACTTTCCCTAACCAAAAATTTTCATTGTTAAGATTTTTGGAAATTATATCTCTTCTTAAGAAACATATACCCTAAAGAGAGGAAAACTTGAGGCATATCCATATGAAGGTGTTCACTGAATCCATCGGTAATAAAAGGACCATTTCTCAGATGAGCAGACTGAAGCTCTGAGAGGTCCCCCACATTGCCCAAGTTATTGGAAGTAGCCGAGTAGCAATTCCAATGGGGGTCCACTTGACCTTAATTAAGTTCATGTCCTTTTCCTATAGGATTCTGCCAGATACTAGTAACTGCTTTCCTCCCTGAGGGAAGATTTTTATAGCCAGAGAGAATGAGGGGAAGAAAATATATATATGTGAAAATATCGTGTAAAAGATAAGAATGAGAGAGGTAGGGTATGAAACAGAAATGAGTGCTGGGGGCACCACTGTAACAAAGGTCAGGCAGCTCTAGGGGAAATAGCTCAGCAATCTTCCCAAACCCACATCACGCACAACCCTTAAATTATAGCAGCTATTCACCTGCCCGGTACTAACAGAATGTTTAGATGCATAATGTGTTGTTTAGATTGTCTAATAAGATACAGCAAGTTCAAACCTAAATTCTCCTTGCAATACTCTGAGAGGTGGAGAAGCAGATTTTTCGTGTGTAAATTATCTTTTCTAAGAATACAAATATATTTATTTGAGGCAGACAACTGCTTGAGTAATGTTTGATAATCCTGAAAGTTCAGTATGTTTTTTTCCTAAAGATCAACGTGATATCTACACAAAAGTATTTCTAAGGGGTAAGTATACCAAGGAAATGATTTAGCTCTCTTTGTGTATTTTTGCTCCACTACATTTACTTTAATAACACATCCTTGCAATTGAGTTTCAATGGTATTCTGAGTCTTCTGGGAGATTCCCATCTGGGTTCCAAATAATCACCATTTGCAACATTTGTAGGTGAACAGAATGTTGGTTCACAATATAGAGAAAAGAAAGACAGATTGTCCTTTTAATGTCATTCATGTTGTGTGGGGGCAAAATAATTTATACAAAAACTCAGGCATTAGATAGACTACACTTAAAAAAAAAAGATTAGCAGATGCTTTAGAAACAAGGACACTACTCTATGTCCCAGAGCACTCATTCACTTAGTTAATACATTCAAAATGGCTTAACAGATTCTGAGAAACTCTAAAGGGAGTCTAAAATGTGATTCCTGCATGGTAGACAAATAGTACAACTATAACTAAGAATAACAATTAATGTTTATTGAGGAATTATACTATGAATTTTACATATAAAAGCTCACTCAGCTGTGCAGTGGTTCACACCTATAATCCCAACATTTGGGAGGCTAAGGCGGGAGGATCACTTGAGGCCAGGAGATTATCCTGGGCATCATAGTGAGACCCCCTCCTCATCTCTATTTTTTTAAAAAATCATTTTTTTTTTAAGCATGCCTATAGTCCCAGCTACTGAGGAGGCTGGAGGATCAATTAAAATTAAGCCCAGGAGTTCAAGGTTACAGAGACCTACAATGGTGGCCCTGTACTCAGCCTAGGTGGCAGTTCAAGTCGCTGGCTCTAAATAAAAAATGAAAAAGCTAATTCAGTTTTCCCAAAAGTCCTGAAAAGGCTGTTAATTATTACCAGGACCATTTCTCATTTACAGACAGGAAAACTGAGTCTAAAGTAGGTAAGTCATGGCAGATCACACTGATCCTTAGCTGGAAGACACTTAAAAAAAAAAAAAAAAAAGCTGGGTGCAGTGACTCACATTTGTAATCCCAGCACTTTGGGAGGCAGAGGCAAGACGATTGTCTGATCCCAGGGGTTTGAGACAAGCCTGGGCAACATGGTGAGACCTCGTCTTTATAATAAATAAAATAAAATTAGCCGGGCGTGGTGGCACGTGCCAGCCTGGGCAACAAAGTGAGAGTCCAATTTAGAAAAAAAAAAAGAGCTAGAATATTATTTAAAAATCAGGAGATTCAACAGCAGGATTTAAGCTTACTGATGCTAGAGGTATCCTGAGAACAACTGTGGATAAATGATGATTTGCAGGAGGGTATATGATTTAAAAAGCGTTAATAAGACCACCACACTCTTTGACCCTACTTACGAGGCCGAGAAAGAGCCAACACAGTGAAAGTATATAAAGAAAAGAAAGCATATGTTTCTTTAGATTGCTCCCATTGTCCTAAATATATAGTTAAAAAAGCAGAGTATACATCGGTTTTTCTTAAACTGGGACCCCATTTTATATCTCAAACCTGTACACAGACAGATAGACATAATAGCCTGGCTTACTTCCTATTCTGCATCATTTTATTTAGAAATATCAGACTCAAACCACTAAAATTATTTTATAAACTCTAAAAAAGAATGTTAGCCTTCACCTGAAAGGTACTACCCACATGGAAATGACAATCTTCTACAGGGAGCCATTTAAAAAAAATTTTTTAAATAACCACACTAAAATGGTAGGCGTCACACAGCCTTGCTAACTGTGGCACGCTTGCATAGGCCCAGTAGAAGGATGCTTAGCACAGGTTCCTTGGAGGACTTTCAAAGGTATATAACCTTCTGAAACTAAATGTGAAATAATGTACATGGACATAGCTGCATCTATATAAAAAGCAGTTCAGGACTTTTATCAGCTTTCAGGAGAGTTGGGCCCACAAAAATTTTAGGTATTTATTTATTTTCTTTAATTTTTGGTGAGAGTCGTCAAACCTTGCAACAAAACCACATGAAGCTTCCTCTAAATATAAATAAAACTAACATGCCATGAAGAGATCTTCCCAACCAAGGTGGCCATGAAACTGTCACAAAACAAACAGTAATAATAAAAGCAGAACATAAACGACATTCACTCATTTATTGTATTATTCTACAAACAGAGTGCCTATGGAGGGTGATGAACTGAATTAAGATTCTGGGTGTTAAATTGGAAAGGGGGGAGTTAAGTGAGAGGGCTCCTGGTGTCCAGTATTATAATACCATGATCTTGAAAATCGACAAAACTGAAGATTGCCACCTGCCTGTTTCCTGCCTGCTCTAAAGAACTAACGCTACAAGACATGATTACTTTAAAACAAAAATGATAAAGTTTACCATTCCTTGTTCCCAACTAACAACCAAAATAACTCAAGAAAAGGTTTATACTGATTTAGACAATGGTGAAATATAGCCACCCTAAGATGAAAAGGCACGAGTGTTTTTCATAAAGTAGAGTATTTTATAAGGGCTAATTCAAGAACAGCATGAGGAAGTCTTATTAGACAAGAGCCACCTTGGGTTAACCTCCAACTAACCAATGAACAGCCTACAATCAAAGTGGAACCTCAACCAATCAGAACTGCCACGTTTCAATCCCTCATTTGCATGGCAGGAACATCAACCAATCAGAACTGCCATGTTTCAACCCCTCATTTGCATGGTAAGAACAGAAAACAGGCCAGCTCCCCTATAAAAACAACCTCAAACCTCTGGCTTGGGGCAGACAGCTCTTCTATTGCTGCCTCGTCCGCTACTCCCCTGCAGTGTCCTCAATAAACCTGTTCTTCTCTACTGCGACCTGACTCGGATGAATTATTTCACCACCCACAACTCTGGCCGACCAGTCACTACCCACCACAGCATTTCCAGCTGAAAGTTCATTAAAAGACTAACAGGGCACTCTTCTCACCCTATGGTTGGGGCACGATTAAGCTCTCTCACTAAAAAGTAAGACTCTGCGAGGTTTGAGCTTTATCAGATCAAAAATGTTAAAACTATTGTGCTCCTGAGCTAAGACAAGAATATGCATGATGGCACGTAGTGCCATGTCCTCAAAGTCTCGTGTTTCCTTCCACAAGAAAGATCCTCAACTATGGTAAACTTACTCTCTGGCCCTTCTGGCCCTCAGCATGGCACTGGGAAAGCGAGTCATTGACCTGGACAGAGTTTGGAGAATGACCCACACGTGCCTAGATTAAGCCCTTCTATTACTCCCTTTCTTAGGGATCTCCCAGAACCCTAGAGAAGGCAAGGTCTGACCACTCTGGATCATGCAGGAGATAATTTGAGATCCTGGCCCACGGGAGGAAATCTACTGTTGTCCTAGAAACCCACCTAGGTCTGCAAAGGTGGAGTAAGTTCACCTAACTCCAATGGTCAGGGATATTTGGAAAACCTACTGTTGCTTCTATACCTCAAAGTCACAACCGACGATCCTACATTTAGCAATCATAAAACCAACCTTTTGGTATCCAACTGCTGACTCGTCTCTCTCTCTCAACTGGTCCAGAAACAAAACAGGAGAAAGAGCTTCTCAATTCCCAGTAAGTTCTATCCTCTCTATCATCTCAATTCCAGGTGGATTGATAACACTTAAAACCCTGTGTTTTATTCATCTGTGACTTTCCAATTTTAGGGTAGATTAGACTGTCCTACGTGATCAGACAACTATACTAAGTATTCATATTTTCACACAGCCCCCACCCAGCAGAGAACTTCCTAGAAACCAAATATGTAACCAATGACCCAGTTCAATAGGATTTCAGAAAGAAGATTTTTTCTTAGGTTAATACCTAATCACAGACTCACGGCAGGGTTGCAGGGTGAAGTTAAACAGGAATTTGGTTACAGCTCCCACGTCTTCACAGAAAGAGGATTTGATTCTGTCGTTCAAAGTGAACTTCCAGAATAACAAATATCAAGCATGTTTTGATACACCCTTACAGGCTGATAAAGTTCAGGATGGTCGGGCATGGTGGCATATGCCTGTAATCCCAGCACTTTGGGAGACAGAGGCGAGAGGATTGCCTGAGTCCACAGGTTTGAGAACAGCCTGGGCAACATGGCCAGACCACATCACTACAATTTTTTAAAAAATGCAGCCGGGCATGGTGGCGTGCACCTGTGGTTCCAGCTACTTGGAAGGCTGAGGCAAAAGGATTGCCTGAGCCCAACAGGTCGAGGCTGTAGTAGCCATGAGCATACCACTGCACTCCAGCCTAGACAACAGAGATTCTCTCTCTCTCTCTCTCTCTCTCTCTCTCTCTCACACACACACACACACACACACACACACAAAAGTTCAGGATAAAATATACACAATATAGCAGGCAGTCAAGAGACTGTTCTCTGCAGACAGACTATCCAAGAAGCTAAAACCAATGTTCTTGTTCCTACTTCAATTTTCTATTTGCAAATCTGATGAGTAAAACCCACTGATTTTGTCATGGTACATCCAATAAAATTTACTAGTTGGGAAATAATTATTTTGGGCTTTGATGCTGGGAGGAAAAGAAAATGAAAGAGTTCTATATATAAAACTCCTTAATATTATTCTTGGTAATGTTACTACAAGATAAAATCTGATTCGGTCTGGTTTCTCATTCAGAATGTTTTATCTCTAACTCAACATTACAAGATGGCCTCCGAGTGGGGTATTTTTTTTCCCCCCTAAAAGCAGAGTCTCGTTCTATTGCCCAGGCTGGAGTGCAATGGCATGATAATCGCTGACAGTAACCTCAAATTCCCGGATTCAAGCGATCCTCCAGCCTCAGACTCCCAAGTAGTTAGAACTAACAGATGGCACATCACCACACCTGGCCATACCTCTAAGTCTTGAATCAAACTTCTTGTGTCTCCAGGGCATCAGATTTAGGCCTCAGTTTCTACTCCTGTGGCTTTGTATCATTACATACAGCATAAAGAATGCCAGGCCTCTTGTTTCTGGAGCTCTAATATCTGCTGCATGACATGCTAAACAAACACCCAGATGGCAACATAAGCAAGTCATCCTTGGGAAGGATTAGTTGATAAATGATAATACATGCTCAAAAGGTGTGCAAGGGTATATTTGAGTTCCTGTTTTCAATGCTTTTGGGCATATACATGGGAGAGGAATTGTTGAGTCATATGGTAATTCTGTTTAACATCCTGAGGAACCACTAAATTGTTGTTCATGGCAGCACCCTTTTATGTTTCACCAGCAATGCACAAGGGTTCCAATGTCTCTAACATTCTCACCAACACTTGTTATTCTCCATTTTTAAAGAAATTATCATAACCATTCTAGCGGATATAAAGTGATCTCACTGTGGTTTTGATTTGTATTTCCCTAAAGATGTTGAGCATCTTTTCATGTACTTATTTGGCCACCTGTCTATTTTCTTTGGAGAAGTGTCTATTCAAGTCTTTTGCCCATTAAAAGTAAGTAAAAATAGCTTACAACACGTAAGAAGCCAAATTGATGGAATGAAGTATAGGAAAACTTGAACTCCCCCGACATCCTTCAAAAACCAACTCAGCAGAGGAGAAAAAAAGTCTAGAAGGAAATCATCTCGATGTGCATAGTGGGTAACCCTGGAAGCAGGTTAAGGAGTCGTTTTGCTTGCCATCTTTTTGCTTAGTCACATATTGTAATGTTTCTACAATGAATGGGCATGATCATCTAAAAATAATATAGAAAAAAGAGAAAGAAAAAGCTAGCTTGGAGTACAGCTTCTCTCAAGTCCTCCTGCTCCTCATCCCTGACCAGAGGGCATCTTGCTCCAGGCATGCCATCGGCCTCATCATGAGGCAGAAGATGGTTCTAGCTCACAGTAACAAAGGTGGACTTGTGCAGGACACTCCTTCCTCTGAGTCATGGCACATGTTAATTCCTCTTCTACTCACAACAGCTCTGTGAAGTGCTACTGCCATCACCCCTCTTGCAGGGGAAGGAATTGAAGACCCAAGAACAACAGCAACTGGCCCACAGGCACTGTGCCCACCTGTGACAGAGTTGGTTTCAAAGCAACAGTAAATCCTGAACCCAGACTTTTTGCCTTGACACTCTTCCCCCTCCTGGATACATTTCTGTTGTTGCCACTGCCTCTCTCTTCATCACTATGCATTGACTTTTCTGTCACCTCCGCCACACTGTGAGGCAGGGAGCTGTAGCCTACCAATATCCAGCCAGTTCTCTAGTAAGTCCACTGAATTGTTGAATGCTGGGTACCAAATCAAATAAATGTTTACAATTGTCCATGCATATGGCTCTATTTCTATTTACACAAGAGTGTCAAGCAGCCACTGGCGACTTGAGTAAAAGATGGCCCACTTCATGATTTTCCCAGACAATTCCAGCAGGCTAGACAAAATTCTCCTTAGGGAACTCAGTTCCCTGTTGAAGTTCATGGTAGAATACTAGTGGGTGCACTTCTGGAGTTCACAGTCAAAGTGAAGAAGGATGAGAAAGTTCATGAAGCCATAAAAAAAAAAAAATAGTGTGAAGCCAGTCTGTAAAGACTATAGACTGTGGGATTCCAACTATATGACATGCTAGAAAAGGTGAAACTATGGAGACAGTTAAAATAATCAGTGGTTAGCCAGGCACGGTGGCTCTCCTTTGTAATCCCAGCACTTTGAGAGGTGGAGGCGAGAGGATAGCCTGAGCTCAGGGGTTCGAGACCAGCCTGGACAACTTGACGAGACCTCATCTCTACAATAAATCGTAAAATCAGCCAGGCGCGATAGTGCATGCCTGTGGTTCCAACTACTTGGAAGGCTGAGGCGGAAGGATAACCTGAGCCCAGTAGGTTGAGGCTGCAGTGGTCGTGAGCGTGCCACTACACTCCAGCCTGAGTGACAAATAAAAAACAAAGTAAAATATCAGTAGGTGCTAGGGGTTGGTGGGGAGAAGGGGATGAACAGGTGGATTTTTAGGGCAGCGAAATCATCCTGTATGATACTGAAATGGTGGCTCCAAGATGTTATACATTTGTCAAACCCACAGAATGTACAACACCAAGACTGAACCTAATGTAAACTCTGGGCTCTGGACGACAATGATGTGGAAATGCAGGTTCATCAACTGTACCACTCTGGTGAGGGATGTTGAGGCTTCACATTTATGGGGGCAGGGGTTCTGTGGGGAATCTCTGAACCAACTTGTCTATGAACCTAAAACTATTCTTAAAAAATAAAGTCTTGCCGGGTTTGGTGGCAGCCTGTAATCCCACAGCTTTAGGAGGCTGAGGTGAGTGGATTGCCTGAGCCCGCGGGTGCGAGACCCGCCTGGGCAACCTGGTGAGACCTCATCTCTACAATAAAATCAAAAAAATTAGCCAGGCATGTTAGCGCATACCTGTAGTTCCAGCTACTCGGAAGGCTGAGGCGGAAGGATCACCGGAGCCCAGCAGGTCAAGGCTGCAGTGGCCAGGAGCGTGCCACTGCACTCCAGTCTGGGTGACAGAGTGAGACTCCAACTCAAAAAAAAATAAAGTCTTTTAAAATAAAAATTTTTAAAATAAAGAAAAGGACAAAATTATGAACTTCATAGCAACTAGGATGGATTTAGAGTCTGTAATACTCAGTGATCTATTACAGAAACAAAGAACTGAGTACCACATGTTCTCACTCATAAGTGGACCCTGAATAGTTATCATAATACTACAAGAAAGGGATTGGCAGTAGGGGGAAATTGCCGGGGGAGGGGGGCATACTTCATCAATAAGGGTACCTGATCTCAACCAGGTGAAATGGGGACCAAAGTGAGACCCAAGCTTTGCCTGACAGTGACCATTTGTATACCTAACGCTGAATTGTGCCCTACATCTTTAAAATAAATTTTTTTAAATTTAAAAATAAAGCCCTTAAAGAAAAAAGTAGTGCTGTAGACAACATCAATAGAGAAATTGGGAAACCAAGGCCCAAACAGTGATTCAAATGCCATGATGTCTGTCACCTGCGGATAATGGAGGCAAGATTCCCAGTTCTAAAGGCAGGAAATAGAGAAGTGGCTTTAACAATGGTTGAATCCTGGCCAGATGCGGTGGCTCACACCTGTAAACCAAGCACTTTGGGAGGCCGAGGCCAGGGTTCGAGACCAGCCTGGGCAACACAGAGAGACCTCATCTCTATAATAAATCAAAAAAGCAGCCAGGTGTGGTGGAGCGCACCTGTAGTTCCAGCTACTTGGAAGGTTGACAAGGAAGGATTACCTGAGCCCAGTAGATGAAGGCAGTGGTAGCCATGAGCAAGTCACTGCACTCCAGTCTGGGCAAGAGAGTGAGACCTTGACTCAAAAAAACAAAAACAAAAACAAAAAAGGTTGAATCCTACAATGGTTGAGTAGGAGAGGCAGCAGAAATCTTTTTTAAAACTCCAATTATATTCATTTGGCTTCTGCCTAAGGACAGAGATATGATGTCTATGACACTGATAACAACAATAGCAGCTGACACTGTGAGGACCTACTGTAAATCAATCAGACACTAGAGAATATTTTAATCTTCTAGCAATTCTGCAAGGAAAGTACTTATCCCCTTTAATAAATGAAGAGTCCAAAGCACAGAGCATAAGTCACCTGCCCAAAGCCATGCCGCCTGTAAATAAATGGAGTCATGGTTTTTATTCTCCTTGTGCTGCTTTTTTAGTCCTCTTTTCTGCCTTTACCTTTTAGATAGCTGCCTCAAGCAACCTCAGAATTCCAGGAGTCCATCCACAGGGCCAATGACATTGCCATGAGCAAAGGAATTAACTGCCTAACTAGAATATGTGACATTCATGCTGGAGACAAAGATATTTGGCTTGTTTTGGCTTCTAAACAACAAGTGGATCTCTTAAGTCACTTCTTTGCTCCAATTATCTATCTACTTTTAAAACATTCTGGTAATGTTCTCCTCGACTAGGACCCCATGGTACAAGAAAACGGTGAATGCCTAGACCACAACTACCTCCCTTGGTAGTTCTATCAAAGTAAAAGATGAACACAACAACACCATAATAACCAGATAAAAGAACAGGGGCATTTTTTACAGGTCAATACTAACAGAGAAGACTCCTGAAAGAATATATCCTCTTAGGATGTCCTTTCAGAATTTATTCAGAAGAAACTTCATCCAAGATAATGAAAATATTCACCTTGTATAGCTGCAGAAACACAGATATGTTGCTGCTTTTGTGTGTGTGTGTGTCTGTGTGTGTCTCATTCTGTCGCCCAGGCTGGAGTGCAGTGACACGCTCATGGCTACCGCAGCCTCAACCTACTGGGTTCAGGTGATCCTTCCACTTCAACCTTCCAAGCAGTTGGAACTACAGGCGTGCACCACCATGCCCAGCTCATTTTTTTATTTGTCTCGCCAAGTTGTCCAGGCTGGTCTCAAACCCATAGGCTCAGGCAAACCTCTCGCCTCTGCCTTCCAAAGTGCTGAGATTAGAGGAGCAACCCACCATGCCCGGCTATGTTTCTACCTTTTAAGTCACAAAGATGGAAAGAAACCAGAAATCAGTGGGTTGGAGGTATCACATAAAGTGGGCATTAAAGAACCTACACGTTTCAATATTTTTCCACTCTACTTTTTTTTTCCACTTGCAACTAAGAATAAAGACAATATCATATTACATAAAATAGATAACATCCCATACACGGGCATTTAGGAGTCTTTAAAAAATAGACCTAAAGACTTTCTATTTAAAATGGACAAAGTCCAGCCCTTTGCAGACCAACTGTATCTCACATGCTTCATACCCTGCCAAGGTCTTTCCCCACACATCGTACAGAGTCCCCCTGAAGAACAGGGTACTGTGTAAATAAACATCCTGGCCTCAGTGAGACCTCCCACTTCCCTTCCACAGCTTAGAAGCTGAATTGCCCACCTGATCACGGCATGACCATACCATCTCCTGGTTGGTTGGCTGGTTTGTTTTGTCCTATTCCATCTTTCCTATGGGTCAAATCAATGACGCATTCACTGGGAATGGACTCAGTCATTCCTTCCTCTGGAGAAAGTCACAGCCCCTTCCTGCCTTTTGTTGTCCCTGCATACTTGGGAAAACTTCTGGTGGGAGATCATTAAAATAAAAGGGATGTATGAGGCCATTAACTGAGAATTCCTTATTAACCAGTTTGGGAGGCAGCTGAAATGTTTAAAGGAACTTCCTACCTATCTGCATATCAAACCAAAAAGATGGAAAGAAAACCGAACAACCATACCAGTGAACTATACCACACTTCAGTGCACACCATGCGACTCCTGATAATCCACAGTGAGCCCTAAGAATCCATGAACTAGAAAGAAGCCCTCGGTAATAACAACACTGAAAACGTAGGGCAAGTCGCCAGTATCCCAGGATATTCCTCACTCCCTGCAGATGTGCATGATAATCCACTTCCCACTAGGTAATACTTGGGAAGTATCTAAGTTGCCAGATGAAAGGCATTTGTGACTGTGTGGGGCCCAGAGGCTATCCCTCTAAGTTTCTTGCAGTGGTGATTAAAGCCCCTGTCCTCCATCCCTTCCCTACCTTCCAGGGCCATGAGGTTTAATTAATATGCACTTGAGGTTTTAAGATCCCTAGATGAAAAGACGACCAGATGTGAAAGTTATTATTATTGTGTTCAAAGTATCCGGGTATACGAACATCTGTGGACAAGTTTACCGCATGCCACTTAAAACAGGCTAACAGGGTCACATGCCAAAAAATTCAGGTTTGGATTTTTGAAAAGCTCACAGATGCACCAGATGTGTTCAGGCCATGACTTCACACGTGGCTCTAGTGAGAAGACAGCACATACAACAAACGGTTCACTTCATTCAGAACTAAAATGCCAGATGATCAGCCGGAACCAAAAAAGGAAGTGGTTGATGGAAAGAAGGTTGAATCTGCTCAAGGCAAGGCAGGGGCTCTAAGAGGCGAAACCAGGAAGGAGGATCTTTCCATTTGAAGGTAAATCGAACACTGGGCTGCAGAGAATCTGAAATTATCTTCGAGCATTTTTTAGCCACTCTTGAGCTCATTACAGAATTTATCAGCTAGTGACCCTCGCAGGATAAAAGTCTCCTTTTTCACCTACTACAGAGAAAGAGAAGCTGAAAAAGCTCACTAATAGAGACCCAACAGCACTGGCGGGCTCCGGGCTGTGTGCACAACATGAAGTCTAATCAATGCTCAGACTCGGGGTGACTGGGAGACACCACCCAAATAAGGATGCTACTTACCCTCCTCCCAACTCAGCCATCAGAGAGAACGCATAAAAACCTAAACCAGGGCATGCCTCCCCAGTTCTACTAGCAACCCTTAAAGGTTTCCCATCTCACCAACAGTCCTGCCAGGCCCTGCCCTGAACACGCTCCTGTCTGCATCTCCTTGATGTCTCCCTAGCTCTCTACCAAGCCCCAGTGGTGCCCACGCTAGTCACACCCCCCAATATGCCAAGCTCAGCCCTTTACCCTCTCTTGCCTAGATGCTCCCTCAAGCCCTTGCCACTTGGCCCCACGGTCAACCATGCAGTGGGGCCTTCCCAACACCCCTATTCAAAACTCAAACACCCAGAACTTCCGTGCTTCATGGGTCGCCATTGCAATGATCATCTTCCAGCACAGTACATGTTGCACCTACAGCTGGCACTCGCTATCCATGGGTTCCGCAACCCTCAAACTGAGCACTGAAAACATTAAAAATAAGTAAATAAATGGTTGTGTTTGTAATAAACATGTACAGGCTTTTTTTCTTGTCATTACTCCCTAAACAATACACCTAGCATTTACATTGTATTAGACATTATAAATAACCTGGAAACAATTTAAAGCATACTGGAGAATGTGCTTAGTTATATGCCAACACTATGTCACTTCAAATAAGGAACTTGAGAATCCACCGTGGAAGCTATTTTATAGACAAGTGACGTGTTAGCCTCCAACTGACCAATGAGCGGCCTACAGAGTCCAACATCAACCAATCAGCTTTTTCATTTACATGGCAGAAACATCAACCAATCAGAATTGCCATGTTTCAACCCTCATTTGCATGGCGGGCACAGAAATGAGGCCAGAAGCACTATAAAAACAAACTCAGCCTATAGTTCCAGCTACTTGGAAGGCTGAGGAAGAAGGATCGCCTGAGCCCAGCAGGTCGAGGCTGCGGTGGCCATGAGCATGCCATTACACTCCAGCCTGGGAGACAGAGTAAGACTCCAACTCAGAAAAAAAATAGGCCGGGCTTGGTGGCCTAGCCTGTAATCCCACGCCTTGGGAGGCTGAGGTGAGTGGATTGCCCAAGTCCGCATGTTCGAGACCCGACTGGGCAACTTGGCGAGACCTCATCTCCACAATAAATAAAAAAATTAGCCAGGTATGGTAGTGCGTGCCTGTAGTTCCAGCTACTTGGAAGGCTGAGGCGGAAGGATCGCCAGAGCCCAGCAGGTCGAGGCTGCAGTGGCCAGGAGTGGCCACTGCACTCCAATCTGGGCGACAGAGTGAGACTCCAACTCAAAAATAAAAATAAAAAATAAATAAATAAAAATAAAACAACCTCAAACCGCTGGCTGGGAGCAGACAGCTCTTCTATTGCTGCCCTGTCCCCTGCTCCACTGCAGTGTACTCAGTAAACCTGTCCTCTACTCTGATCTGCCTTGACTCTTTCACTGTCGGTGTCTTCAACTAACTGGTCACCAATCATGACATCCATGGATTTTGGTATTCTGAGGAGTCCTGAAAACAATACCTGCAGATACCAAAGGATGATCGTGCTTGTTTGTTGTCTACCTTCCGCCTCCAGAATGTCAGTTATGTGCGGGCAGGGACTCTTCTTGGTCTTGCTCACTACTGTATTCCACAGCAAATATTTGTTGAACACATGCATGATGACTTCAAAAAGTAAAAACAACCCTCAAGGAGAAACACTGGGGAAAGCTCTCAGAAAACCCTCCTAACTGCTCAGTTCCATGCTAACATGCCCATGCACATAATTCCCCTGGCAACTCCTCATGGGAAGGGTAATAGGGTCAGGACAGGATGGGAGTATTTCTGGTCCCTGGGCCATAGTACTTTCAGACACCATCAAAGCCCTGCTCTCCCTAACCCAGTGCAGGAAAGTCTGGCTAATATGAAATCTACCATAAGAATCGGTCCACAGCCAGGCGTGGTGAAATGCATCTTCAGTTCTAGCTACTTGGAAGGTGGAGGCGAAAGGATCGCCTAAGCCCAGCAGGTCGAGGCTGTGGTGGCCGTGAGCGTGCCACTGCACTCTAACCTGGGCAACATGAGTAACACTCCAACTAAAAAAAAAAAGAAAACAAAATCGGTCCAACAGAAAATGCAGCCTTAGTATCCCATAGCACTCCCACGACACAGGCCCAGAAGGAAGAAAACAGGAACTTGAAATCAATGTTTTCATAGCTATGAAGCCAACAAGGAAATTCCCAGTTCTCATCTTAAACTAGTACTCAAAGTCTCAGAGCCTTCTACTTGAAGAGGGATTCTGCTACACTGCCCATCTATGGCTGCCCAAGGAGACAGACTGCACAAAACTCTGAGAATTTAGTCATATAAGTCAAGAGACACTTTATTGGATACCAAGAGGAGAACTCAGAGCTATGTCTCTGAATTCTTTGGTCTGAATGTTGTTGTTTCGTAATAGACTTTATTTTCTAGAGCAGTTTAAGGTTCACAGCAAAACCGAGACATATAGAGCCTTCCCCCTACACACGCACAGCATCCCTTGCTACCAACATCCCACCAGAGTGGTCCCTTTGTTACAATCAACACACCGTAATCACCCAAAGGCCATAGTCTGCATTAGGGTTCACTCTCAGAGCTGTGCATTCTATGGGTTCGGACAAATGTATAATAACATGTATCCACCATTACGGTCTCATATAGAGTAGTTTCACCACCCTAAAAGTCCTCTTTTTGTTCATCGTTCCCACCTCCCTAACCCTCTGACAACCACATTTAAGGTTATTCCATATTTTTCCGTGGCTTGATAACTTCTTTCTTTTTAGTGCCAAATAATATTCTACTGTCTGGATGTACCACAATTCATCTATTCACCTGCTGAAGGACCCCCTGGTTGCTTCCTGGTTTTGGCAATTATGAATAAGGCTGCTAAAAAATATCCATGTATGAGTGTTTTGGGTTTTTGTTTGTTTGTCGTGGTATGGTACTTTGAATGCTTTTAACAGCAGCATAGGCAGGGAAAAGACACACAGGAAGAGGAATGTTAAACAATGACCTTAGTGAATTAAAGACAAAATGGAATCCATACTCTCTAGCAGTCCCTGTTTCTTTTTTTTTTTTCGAGTTGAAATCTCACTCCGTGCCCCAGGCTGGAGTGCAGTGGCACACTCGCGGCCACCCCAGCATCAACCTGCTGGGCTCCAGCGATTCTTCCGCCTCAGCCTTCCAAGCAGCCAGAACTACAGGCATGCACTACCACGCCTGGCTAATTTTTGATTTTTTATTGCAGAGACGAGGTCTCACCAAGTTGCCCAGGCTGGTCTCAAACCCGCGGACTCAGGCAATCCACTCGCCTCGGCCTCCCAAAGTGCTGGGATTACAGGCTGAGCCACCGAGCCCGGCCCAAAAGTCCCTCTTTCTAAGAAGACTTTTGAGAAATTCAACTGGGCAAAGATGTCTGGTGTTAGTTTTAAACACACAAATAAGTCCATTTCTAACACTACGGGTTGTTGTTCTTTTTTTCTTTTTTTTTTTTTTTGAGTTGGTGTCTCACTCTGTCATCCAGGCTGGAATACACTGGCACAATCAACCGCTCACCGCAGCCTCCTGGGCTTAAAGAATCCTTCCATTTCAGTTTCCCGAATAGCTGGGACTATAGATGTATACCACAACACCTTGCTAATTTTTAAAATTTTTCGTAGAGACAGAGTCTCGCTGTGTTGGCCAGGTTAGTCTAGAACTCCTGGAGTCAGGCAATCCTCCCATCTCGGCCTCCCAAAGTGCTGGGATTACAGGCATGAACCACTACATGGGGTCAATTTCTAACACTATGGTTTTATCAAACACTTCAGATGGATTTATAAACTCTAAAAGATAAAATGTAATTTGACTATTTCCTTTATTCCTTACAAAATAAAACTTATCTGGGGGCACTGCTATCCATGCCATTACACTTAGCCTGTTTTTCCCAACCGATACCACCAGTCCAAGCATTCAGTGAGGCACCCAGCACAGCTGCTGTACATAGCGGGTGCTGAAAACATTGCTGAGTAATAAACTCATTTTAAATATTCAACCAAGACTATGACAAATTTTAAAACAAAAACGCATACAAGTTGCTGGACACTGACATAGAAATGAATTAGGAAAGTAGGCATCCAGTCCACCAATTATGCCTCAAAACCCATATACTAACGATTAAACAAAAGTCACAAAAATGGAGGCATCTTAAGCCAGACAGGTCCACCTCTTGGAAAAGGAGAGCTCACCACATCAAAAACAGACTGCAGGCCCCAAGGCCCAAACTGCTCTAAGAACAGTCACTATAACTCAGGAGACACACGAGGGCGAATGTCAGGAGCCCACATGTGTTTTAAGAAATGATACTTTAGCTGGGTGTGGTGGCTCACATCTGTAATCCCAACACTTTGGGAGGCTGAAGCAGGAGGACTGCTTGAGCCTAGGAGTTCAAGACAAGCCTGGGCAACATAGCAAGACCTTGTTTCTATAAAAAAAAATTTAAAAATTAACCAGGTGTGGTAGTGCATGACTGTAGTCCCAGCTACTTGGAAGGATGAGGCAGAAGGATCACCTAAGCTCGAGAGGTCGAGGCTGCAATAAGCCATGATCATGTCACTACACTCCAACCTGGGTGACAGAGTGCGACTCCAACTCAAAAAAAAAGAAAAAGGAAAAGAAAAGAAAAAGAAATGATACTCCAAAAGAAACCATTTCTCAACCATCTCTGGACTCCAAATGTTGTTCCCCTGTGAAACATCCACCCTACCACACTTCTCAGTATTGGGAACCCCTAGCTGTGCTACACCAGCTCTAAAAATCAAACCCAAGCCGGGAGTGGTGGCTCACGCCTATAATCTCGGCACTTTAGGAGGCTGAAGCAAGAGGACTGCCTGAGCCCAGGAGTTGGAGACCAACCTGGGCAACTTGGTGAGACCTCGTCTCTACAATAAATCAAAAAATTAGCCAGGCGTGGTGGTATGCACCTGTGGTTCCAACTATTTTGGAAGGCTGACGCAGAAGGATCACCTGAGCCCAGCAGGTCAAGGCAGCAGTGGCCATGAGTGTGCCACTGCACTCCAGCCTGGGTGACAAAGTAAAGACTCTGACTCAAAAAAAAACTAATCAAACCCAAAGGCACTTGACAAGGTCTTCCATTGGACAGTGGTACTTTCTCATTTAAGGCTGACATTTTGCAGACGTGATTCCTGCATCCTGATCGTACCACATTCTTAGTACTCTGGGGACAGTCACACCCACCCCGGTACTGGTGAGGCCTGGAGAAGAAGCCTGGTGGATACGCAGACAGGGTCACAGAACAAGGGTCCCACGTGCTGGGCATCGTTCTGATTTCAAGTTATAGAAATAAGAGGCAGGCAATCCGTGTTTGAACACCAATGTGAGGTGCTCTCGAGAAGAGGGAAACATTGAACATCCAGACCTGCTTTTTGCTTTCTTTAACTACAAGGTCCTGGTGAAAAACTAATCCATGTACAATATATCCAATCACGAGAAAAAGCAAGTATGTTCCCCTGAGTTCTCGTCATCTGGCTAGCAACAAAATGGTGTATTAATATATCCCCATTTCCTTTCATTTCTCTATGGCCGAAAATTACTTCCAGACCGTATCTTTTTCTTTGGTTTCCATTTTCATCTTACATGAAACTCCCTTCTCCTGGAGTAAAAAGGAAAGAAAAGAAAGCATCATATTTTAAATATAACACCAAAAACATAAAATTCAACCACAGCATCTGGGTCTGAGCAGTTAAATAAATAAATAATGCGTAAAACCAAAAATAATGTAGCAAAATCCAACTAAAAGTTGGGTCTATAACACAGGCTCTGCCTACCATGTAGAAAGAAACTTCTGGATAATCACAAGAAACCTGAGGATGTAACTCTCAGCCCCACACAACTGACTCAACTTAGGTCAGACAGTTAGGAAGAGCCTGGGATGAGAACTTGGATCTTTTGACTTCTTGTTAGCCCAGTGCTGGCTCGCGCTCTCCCCGTTCCCCTTCATATTTCCTTAAACACTACCTGGCAAATAATGATAATAATTTTGTTTAAACATGTAACTGAGCATACCATAAATACCCTCACTCATCTCACTAAAAAGTATATATATGCATATATATTTTCTTTTATTTTAAAGATTTGGGTACAATTCAGGATTAGGTAGATAAGTGGTCATCATACAGATAAAGTTTGGGCCTCCCTTTGGTCCCCACTTCACCTGGTTTGGGATTCAGGTGTACAAATACATTTTTACCAAAAGAGAAAAATCACTCGGCTGTGAGCAGAAACTTTCTAGCAGTATCAACACTGACACTGAAACCACCCAGAGAAATCACTCAAACCACCACCAGGGAACTGGTAATAAAACTCCCACACTAGCATTCACGCTGCTTATGTGATAATTAGAAACACCCTCCAATGACCTATCCCCTCCCTCAAAAAAGGCTATTGGTTAGATGTTTTCATGACTCAATGAACCATCAGGCACCTGTACAAATTAGATTCCTCCAAATATTGAGAAAAGTGAAAGGGAAATACTAAGTGTCCATATCAGTTGTTGGGCCACTCTTAAAAAGAATTAAATGGCCGGGCATGGTGGGCTCATGCCTATAATCCCAGCACTTTGGGAGGCTGAGGTGAGAGGACTGCCTGAGCCCACGGGTTCGAGACCAGCCAGGGCAACTTGGCGAGACCTCATCATCTCTACAATAAATCAAAAAATTAGCTGGGCATGGTGGCGTGTACCTGCTGTTCCAGCTCCTTGGAGGGCTGAGGTGTAACTACCCAACGAATGATTTGTTGAAAAAAGTGAAGAAATGAACCACCAAAAGTAACACAAAGCACAAGAATTAGACGTCACTTCATTAGCTTAAATACTTACCTGAAATTGGCACGTCGGGACTTTGTAAACACAATTGAAAAATAAACGGCAGTAGTCACTACCCAGAGGCAGAGAAATGGAAAAGCTTTCAATCATTTCTTGTGGCTCTGGGCTTTTCCAACTCAGTTCAAGCCCAACACTTGGTCTGCATGCAGGCAATTGTGGCCTCCAGTGCTCCCTTCTAGAGCTGAAGCCATGGGAAACCCATTTGATTTCCACTTACTGTCAACTCTCGTGTTTTCTCTCAAGAGGGGTTCTGCTGCCCCATGCCCACCCTGTCTAGGTGCTGTTCTCAATTATCTTACTTCTGGTTTTCCATCAAAGCCCTGAGTCCTCATTACAAAGATTGAAGCTGTCTGACCAGAGCGAGTCCCACATATGAGGGCACCTAATGGCTCTGTCTTGACTCTCGTGGGATCCCAGGTGCCTTCACCTGAGCCTCCAGCAAAGCTAACTCTGGAAAGAATTTTTTCCTAGCTCTGAAAATAATCGGCAGTCCATCACTCCCTTCATCAGCCCCCACACGGTTCACTCACATTCCCAGAAGCAAACCAAACTCTGTTGAGCATCAATTCAGAGCACAGAGAAAAGGCTGTGTTTTGAGCAGGCTGGCTCCTTCCCAAGCTAAACACACTTATGTAAATCTGACTCCATTACCGCCACAGCCTGCACACGTACCGGGGCGCCCAGCTTTTCCGGAGGTGAGCTTATGTTTATCTACTGTCAAGGGGGTATTTCCCAGTCAGCCTCTCCTCCCCCGTGGAGACTGGCTGCAACCACCCTACCCCCCACCCAGGCAACCAAATGTGACATCAAAGGAGCCCCCGGAGTGGCCATCTGTCCCTGCCATGCCAATGTTTACGCAACATGGGCAGGAGAGGGACAGGCCAGGGAAGGCTCCAGGGTGTCCCTGCTCCATCAGACCCAAGGCACCAACATCCCAGGCCGTATGTGCCACAGAATCAGGCAACGAAACAAAGTCTTCAGTCTAAGCTGGAGAGGGCCCTGCTTCCTAAAGAGAAAGATGAAACTGTTTAACTTTGCCAGGGGTATTCAAAGAACCAGCTTGATACATTCACCTGTGCATGAGCATATAAAAATACAATGAGGCCAGGCACAGTGGCTCACACCTGCAATCCCTGCACTTTGGGAGGCTGAGGTTAGAGATCACTTGAGGCCAGGAGTTCGAGACCAGCCTGGGTACATGACAAGACCAGCCCTTTACAAAAAAATGTTTAAAAATTAGCTGGGTATGGTGGTGCACAACTGTAGTCCCAGCTACTCAGAAGGCTGAGGTGGGAGGATTGTTTGAGCCCAGGAGTTTGAGGCTGCAATAAGCTATGATCATGTCACTGCACTCCAGCCTGGGTGACAGAGCAAGACTCTGTCTCCAAAAAAATAAATACATAATGTGAGAGTCCCACTTTTGTGGTTTTTCAAATATTACCCACCCCCACCCAAAAAGTCACAGCTAAACATGGTATTTCCAGCAACGATGACTTTAACAAATTAACGAACAGTGAGGTGCTAAGAGAAACTGCCTAGTGTAGAAAAGGCATAGAAATGAACTCAAGAGTCTCCGAATTCTAGAATTACTACGACCATCAGACATCATCATCTGTTTCTATCTGAACTGAAGGTCAAGATGCCTGGGTTTAGACGTCAGAGAAAACACAGTGACTCTAGTCAAGACACTTGGGTTCCATCAACTAGACTTAGAGACAAGAATATGCACGTGCCAGAGGGACTGTGAGGTTCAGTCACGCCCTCTGTAGAGAGCACACAGCAGAGAGCCACACAGTGGGGGGGTCAATGTGTGCATCTTCAATTCCTGCCTAGCCCTCTTTCCACTACCTTCTGGGGGGGGTGGGGGAAAGACACACACAAGGGCGCAGAGGGTGTCTAAGTCAGCAAAAGTGGAGAGAGACATCTCTGTGGAGTAAGTCTGCAGAGGACAATCCCTCCTGTTATCTTTCAAATGGAGGGAGGAGGGGGAAGATGGCTGCCATGTTTCACCTGCCATTTGCATAAAGCTACGTCCCAAGTCTTAAAGGAGAATCCATATTATTCATCACATAAATTTGCTTAAATTCCCTTAGTGGGGAAGATGGGCTCGCCACCGTGCTTGGAGCCAAGAGATGACACATGCATTCTATGATTCAACTTGAACAGCTGCAATGTGAAAATACGCACACAGGCTCACACAGAAACAGGCTAACAATTTTTAGATTTACCCCTCACTTTTTTTTTTTTTTTTAAGATTTGCTCTTTAACCTCATTATTTCCCTTCACTCACAGAACCCGGAAACAAGTTTGACATTTCTTTGGACAGCTCTGACCGGGTTTTAATTAATCCCGAAAGAATCCCTAAACACTGGCTATGTGGTACAGGGCACACTCGCAGCTCAGGGATTCACAATCCTGTTGAGGGGGAGAGAAGGTCCGGAGGGCAACATCGGAGCAACAACGCCGGTTCTGTGGAGCAAAACTGTCGGGGCTGGGACAGTCTAGCAAGGCAGTGAGGAGGAGGTGAACTTGAGCTGACCCTGGAAGAGAGGTAAAGCCTGAATCGACAGAGCTGGCAGAAGGCCATTCGAGGGCAACACAACAAGGATGGATGCCCCAAGATGGGACTCGGGAAGGCTTTTCTGTTAGGCTACGTGGCCACTCACTCAGCAAACACTTGCTAAGCATGCTATGGCAGTCACTAGAATCCACACTGAGGCAAGTATAAAGAGGAGTCCAGCCAGCCTGAGCAACAGAGCGAGACCCTGGCTCTACCCTCCCCCACCAAAAAAAGGAGCCAGGAGTGGTAGCACATGTCTGTAGTCCCAGCTACGCAGGAAATTGAGGAGGAAGGATCGCCCGAGCCCAGGAGGCTGAGCCCGCAGTGAGTCGTGATCCTGCCACTGCACTCCACCCTGGCGACACAGTGAGACTGGCTCATAAACACATAAATAAATAAAAAATTTAAAAATAATAAACAATGAAGAGAAGTCCAAGTAGCTCACTTCAGAGCAACTCACAGCAGCGTACTGGTTAAGAGGACAGACTCCGGGGCCAAGCTTTCTGGGTTCAAATCATAGCTTTCCACTTCGCAAAGCTGTTATTTAAGCCAGAGGTGAGCAGTCATGTTTAAATTTTTTGTCAGGAAGCATTTCCAGAGAAAACCAGTTGGAAAGTAGACAGGGAGGGGAAGGCGCGTGGGGTGGACAATGACAACACACACTGGAGGGAGAGAAGGGGTAGGGCTCTCTGGAGACAGGACAGATGTGGCCTTAGAGGTGACCTGGAATATGTTCACCCTCTTTGGGGTTAGCCCTTGCTAAGGCTAAGGATGCCCTGGGGGGTACAGGATTTCCAAGTACTTAGTCAAAGGGGATCTAACCTCCAGGGCGGCCCTCCAACAAAGAGGTGGGCATGAAAATATAGGTGAAAAGAATCTGCTAGAAAGGTGAAGGGGACCCAAAGGGATAAAGGCATTTCATGGAGAGCATGTGCTCCAAAGGGTTAATTGTTGTTTTTAGTTTTTTTTACCCCTTGAAACCAAATTATGATAACACGATGTGATGTCAACCCTGAAAAAATGGTTTCCACAAGCTGCTGCATACATTCAGAGAAAGAGTGACTGAGCTGTGGGTTTGGACTCGGGCGTGGAGCAACAGGTAAGACTGGAGGAACAAGTCACAGCAGGACCCGCAAAGCAGGACCGGGGATGCTGGGTGGGAAACCTGCAAACTACAGCAGTAGCATCTCAGGAGGCATCTGCCCTGCTGGCTCTTTATGGAGTCGGTGGTTGCCTATTTTGTTCCAATTCAGGACCGACCTGGTAGATATTAAATAATGCAATATGATGTCACCTATAAACAGGGTTGGGAGGGTTTTTTCAAGAGAGGAAGGCAAAGTTGAAAAGAATGAGAATGGCTAGGCATGGTAGCTCACGTCTGTAATCCCAGCACTTTGGGAGGCCAAGGCGGGAGGATTGCTTGGACCTAGGAGTTCTAGACCTGCCTAGGCAAAATAGCAAGACCTTGTCTCACACACACACACACACACACACACACACACACACACACACAATTCCAGGTGTGGAAGTGTGCACCTGTAGTCCCAGCTACTCAGGAGGCTGAGGCAAGAGGATCACCTGAGCCCAGGAGGTCCAAGCTGTGGTGAGCCGTGATTGTGCCACTGCACTCCAGTCTGGGCGACAGAATGAGACCCCAACTTACAAATAAATAAATAGATAGATAGATAGATAAAAAAAATAAGGAAAAGAACAAGAGAAACTTCGTATAGCTTGAAAGCCCCTTTTGATCTAACCTTTTCCCCCTAGGAAGCAAATGGGGACTGCACAGGCAGACGTCACTGTGTCCACAAGGCAGAAGGGAAGCAGGAGAGCACACAGCCCTTTCTGCTGGAATTCCCTAGACGAGCTTGGTGACACATACGGGAAGTAGGGAAGGTATATGGGCAGCATATTTCTTCTCTCAGAGTGACGGTGCATATTGCACGGGGACCACTGGATCCTTGCCTGTCGTGCAATGAAGACATCCAGCTTCACTGCCGCAGAGAGGCACCCGTAACCAAACCCACTTCACAGTTTAGGTAAAGGCTCATCCTCTGTCATTAAAAGTAACATGACCACACGTCCAACAGCCCCCAAACAATTACGTTCTGATGCCAAGTTTCCCCAGCTGCGGTTCAAATCAATACCTTCTTCTCCTTTCTAGTATCATGGGTGCAGGCAAAGGAGAAGTCAGCAAGAGGTAGGATGAGTCCCCTCAGCAGTCCCCAAACAATACAACCACAAGAACAAGCCAATAAGAATGGGAAAGTTTCCTGGGAAACCACTTTCAAACCCTCCATTGTAAGTGGGGAGAACTTTCTCCCACCAAAACAAGAGTCACAAATCATGAACTTCCTATTGTCCCAAAATGGGTGGATTTGGGCAGGCCCATGAGATTTTAAAAGCTGAAATCCTCATTTCTCAGCCTTCTGCAAATGCCACACTTACCCCATCAGAAACAGAAAAGGCTTTGTCAAGATCTCCAAATGTGCCATCTGCAGGGGACACGCACGTCCTAAGTGAGACACCACGATTCAGAGTGTCATGGTCCCAATCCTCCTCTTCCTCCTCCTCCTCTTGGGTTTCAAGTCAAGAACAGTGGGCCTCAGTCCACAGTGGTTGTACCTATAAGAGCAGATGTAAGAAAGTAATGGGTTTTGTGCTTTTTATGTATCTTTAGAGATTGCAAGATCATCCTCAGAAACATCCATGCGATAACATAAGAAAAGTACCTAGTGTGTTATAAACACTCAAGACATTAGTATTCCATATTGGTATTTTAATAAGCAACCAGTATTTTAATAATCAAAGAAGCATTGACCAGGTCTTTACTCAACCATGGTTTTATAGAAAGCACCTTGGAGTAAAGCTTCATACCCAGCAAAATCTCGTTTATGGAAACATGGCATTCCAAGGTACTGGATAAAGGCTCCATGATTCAGTACAATATCTCTCAAATTTACACTGAATCATGAAACGATCGTAACTTTCCAGAAGTACTGAGTTTTACCAAGGAAAGCCAAGTTAATACTTGTTTTCAAGCAACAGCATCAAAATAAACTGGAGAACGGGTGTTGCAAAATATTTATGAAAACTATGCCTCCTTGTTCTCCATTCTCATAAAAGCAACAGCTAGAACACAACAGCACCACTGGGTCATAGCGGACAGGCCAGACCAGGTGCAACGAGTCCATCTGTCTTCTCTGAAAGTAAATCCACACTCCAAGCTGATTCACTGCACAAAGAGTATAAACCAAGACTTGCTCCTTGGGCACAACAGAATGACTTTAGCACAGCACCCACCTTCAAGCAAACAAAGCCTTTCTCCCCACCCCCTCCCTTTGCAATCCCTCCCCATCCTCAGTACAGCCTCTGGCAATACTAGAGGTATACTCATAAATAAATGCTAACTAATGATGCCATGTATTCCCAATTACCTTTTTCAAGGGAGAAACCCTACGAAAAACAGATGTCCCGGAGTTTGGCAACTTTAATAATGCTATATTCCTTTGTGGGGAATATTCACCAGTCAATCTCCTCTACCCTGTATTTTATTTTCCCTTCATTGGCGCGACCTCAATCATGATACTCAACAATCAATACTTCCCCCAAAGTACTTAGGAACTGCAAGTTCTGGAAAACATTCTAAGAAAATGCAATCGCAATACAAAGAAAGCTGCTATAGTCGTCAATAGCACCATCTAGCTTCAAGTTAAATTTCATTTTTTTATTTTTAGAGTCAGGCTCTCATTGTGTTGCCCAGGCTGGCCTCAAACTCCTGGGCTCAAGCGATCCTCCCACCTCAGCCTCCCAAGTAGCTGGGACCAGCTTCCAAGTTAAGTTCTTGAGGAACTAAATTTAACATATTTTGTCTTTACAGAAGCAACCCACTAACTTACATCCCAGTCTCTGCCAAGTTTTGGGCTTTGTACTCATTTCATTTCCATACTAAAGGTAGCCACCTCCCCTTCCCAAAAAAAGAAAGAAAAGAAAAAACAGAGCAGTGAGATCCTTAAGAAGATAAGATAAACTGGGGATGAGGGGGAATCTAGGAAAGGCAAAAATTGCAGAGGAGAAATACACAGCCAGTTTACCACCAATCCACTAGGACAGCAGGATGAAAATACTGAAAATATAGAAAGTGATCCTGGTAACCCCACTTGCCAATAATGAAGACAGAACAAATGAGAGAAGGAGCTTTGTTTTAGTCTAGTGCAATCCATCACTTCACCTTTCTAGACGGAAGGCCCTGAGTGAGGGGGTGAGTTGGGAAGGATGACAAGAAACCGCAGGAGGAGAAAACACTCAATGTACTAAGATCAGTAGTAGGTAACTCTAAGTGCTTACTGTGTGTCAAACCAGAACTACGAGCCTTACATGAATATTCATATTGAAATCGCATTATTCCTTGAATTTTCATATTGAGACTCCACAATCCCCTCCCCCCCACCATAAGCAGTATTCATTATTTCCATCTCACAGTTAAAGAAAGTCTAAGTTCCTCATACATAAGAGAGGTTAGGCAACTTCCCTGAGGCCACCCAGCTAAAAGTGGCAAAGCAGGAATTCAAAGCCAGGCCTTTCTGACTCCAGTATCCTTGATCTCACCCTGCCCCAGACTCTAGCTCTGCGAGAACTGTAAAATGCTCAGACTCGTGCATTAAACATAGCCCACAATGAGGCATTTCTTCCTCGGTCATTTTGGCAAATTTGTTATGCTCTTGCATGAGGTAAATTGGTATTATCAAGTGGGTCGAGAAAGTACCTACAATGCACATGAAATTACCAGCAGTCTCATGCAAATTCTAGTTTGATATTTCCAAAACAGTTTCACAGGGTGTGGCCTCAATCAACACACAAAGCCCACCTTAGAACCATTCTGCCCAGTGTATTCAGAAGGTATGTTTCAATAAAACTGAAAAAAACCAGAATCCTATGTCAAACACAAAGATAAATACACAGTATCTTCCGCCTTACAGCCAAGGGACTCAGTTGCTTATTTCCAAAGACCACTTTAAAACCTTTCCTAACAGAGTTCCACAGGATGGAATTTTTTAAATGCATAAAAACTCAAGAAAGGAGGTGGCCTTTGCGCTTCAGTTTAAAATTCAAACAAAAACCAAAGGTGGTTCTTCCAAAAGACCAATAAAAATAATACACTAGCAAGTCTGATCAAGAAAAGGCACAGATAATCAATGCCATGAATGAAAAATGAAAACATTTCTAAGATGCTTCAGTATTTGAAAATGTTATAAGGAAATATCATGTTCAATTTTATAAACTTAAAATCTCACATAAAATGAAAAATTCCTATAAAAACCAGTTACTAAGACAAAGCACTTGTAACGGTCCAATACCTATTAAACAAATTGAATCTACCATTTAAAAAAAAAGACAAACAATCGGGTGTGGTGGCATGCCTGTAGTCCTAAGTACTTGGGACGTTGAGGTAGAAGAATCACTGGAGCCTAGGAGTTTGAAACCACCCTGGGTAACATAGTGAGACCCCAGTCTTAAAAATAAACAAATAAATAAAATTTAAAAATACAAACATCCAGAGCCAAATCAGATTATTTACTGGGAGAGGTGGTGAGAGCATATAAAAAATGATATAGAAATTGTCACTTTCTCTCAAACCTACGAGGATGGTCATATAGGCCATACAGCAGTAGTAACCCCAATTTCGGATGTCTGCATGATGACGATGTCTTCTAACATTCCCATGTGACAATATCTAAAAACCTTTGCTCTATGAATAATGCAGTCTCCTTTTTCGAGATAGGAATTATTGTTCCATAAAACTCCGTCTATTAGTCAGTTTCACCAACACTATCACAAGATTCAATTTGGTTGTCTTTCCTGTTGAGTGAGTTGCTAAAGGTTCCTTGGGGGTGGGGGAGTAGGGCACAGGCCTCCTTTCAGCATCAAGCTCACATCTAACTAACTGTCTAGGTCTCTTCTTGAGCCCCAGACGAGCTAGAACTCAGGGCTCTTGCAGGTCACAGCCCTGGATCAAGCAACCCTGAGACATGTCGGGTTGGCTTAAAAACTATTTCCTTTACATCTACATCTTTAACTTCAAGGAAGCCAGAGGGTCACAGCAAGCTAAGTAAACTGTGGCCCCAGCAACTTTTCCACTAACCCCAAAGTTCAAGGAGAGTTATGCTGAGAAAGCCAGGCTATTCCACTTTGATATTAGAAAAATAGTAAGATCAGCTACTAACATTCTCCTAATTATACCCACCCCACACCTGGGAGAAACACTAGTAAAATAAATAGTTGGTTTGCTAGAAACATATGAGCCACACATTTCTCCACCTTCAATCCTGCCCTCAAAGTAAGGGCAGAAAATTCTTATGAAGAATTAGCTTACAGCCGGCTCAGTGGCTCATGCCTGCAATCTCGACACTTTGGGAGGCCCAGATGGGAGGATTACTCAAGCCCAGGAGTTAGAGACCAGTCTGGGTAACATAACAGACCTCCTCTCTACAAAAAAAAAAAAAAAAAGTAAACATTAGCCAGGCGTGGTGAGGTGCACCTGTAGTCCCAGCTACTCCGAGGTTGTGACAGAGGAAGAATTGCCTCAGCCCAGGAGATGGAGGTTGCGGTGAGCCACGATCTGTCACTGCACTCCAGCCTGAACCACAGTGAGAGGCCCTGACTCAAAAAAGAATTAGCATACCCCAAAAAAGTTCCAAATACTGGTGTATTACTAAGCTGTTGATCAGATATTCAGACATGAATTAAGTGGAACAGATAACAGTTAACCCCAAAGCTCCCATCTGACTTCTATACAGTGAGCAAAAGACTACACAAGCCCCAACCGGCTCCAGGCTCGAAATAAAACCTAGAGAATATCTGTGAGAAGCTTCACTTGGGCCAAGCTTATCCAAGTTTATCCTCTGCTGGGACATATTAAGAGTCATTTTCAAGATCCCAACCCCCAGGGCCACCCTCCACCCCAAACTTCCTCTCCACACCCCACCCGAAATTGACTTGGGCAATCAATCCAAAGATAAACCAGCTGTCCCAGAAAGACCGACATTTTTCAAAAAGAAAAGGGGAAAGAAAAAATCCAGATAGGCAAATAACACCTCCGCAGCTGGGAACCTCGAGCTCAATTCATTTACCCAGACGCCAAATTCAGGAGAAACCCGAGACTTCCGACGCCCCACGCCGGAACTCCCATCCAGGTGCCTGTCGGGCGCCACCGCTTCCGAATAGCCCTTCGCAATCTTCCCACTCGAACCCCAAGCCTCGCAGCGGGTTCACTTTCAACACCACAATTACCCAACGCGCAGCGGGACAGCCCCGGGCAGAACGCGTCGTGGGTGGGTGGCTTGATCCCGCAGTCCACCTCCCCCGCCCCAGACGCCCCGCAGCCCACGGGACGATCCCCGGTGACAGCAGGCAAGGGGGAAAGATGAGGCGCGTTCAAAGCCCGAACCCCTTTCCCCGGGAGCCACAACCCACGTCCCCTGCGTCCCCGGCAGCTCCGCCGGCAACGCGAGCGCCCCAGGGCGCACGGTGGAGACAGGGCTCCAGAACTCAGAGCGGGGGCTCCGGGCGCACGGGATTCTCCCCCCCACCCCACGCCCCACGCCCCAGCGGCACAGCCCGGGGCTCCCACCTATCCCGGCCCAGAGCCACGCTCCGCCGCGTCCCCGATCCCCCCACAACAAAGAGATTCGCCCGGGAAAGAGTCGGTTTTGAAACCCAAGCTCACCCCAGCTCGGCGAGGCGCACACGTTCCTCCCGTCTGCCTTCACATCTCTCAAACTTCCAGTAACAGAAATGAGGAAGCAGCAGCCTTCCCCGGCTGCTGGCGGAGGGAGTGGGTGTAACTTGCGAAGTTTCGTGCTATGATGAATCTGGTCACTTGGGTGTGTTGGAGAGGACTGGTCGCTCCTCCCTTCCCCCCTCCCACCATCACCTCCCTCCTCTCCGCCTCCTTCTCCAATTTAATGCTCCCCTCTGGCATTCACAACGCCAGGAGCTCGGGCCGGCTGTCACTCAGAATCCCAGCAGCCAGCCCACCACATCCTGGGGGGAAATTTATTTCAAACAGGTCTTAACCATTTTACAGATGAACCTGGTCGCCCTGCTCCCAGCCTAAGTGCCTGTCAAATGTTTTCCTGACAGCACACGGCGAGAATGCAGTGTCTATTACAGGATTTAAAAGGCCACAAATGTTACATAACTGCTCCCCACCAGCCCTTCGCGGGTGGAATATAGGTAGTTAACCAAGGGCAGACCTAGCTCCTAAACATCTATTTTAAAAGAGCGGAGGGGGTCAGGGAGGAGGAGGGTTAGGGTTCAGAAGCTACCTACAGGGCACAATGTTCACTACTTGGGAAACGGGCCACCTGAGACCTAATCCCCACCACTACACAATACGTCCATGTAACGAACACGCATGTGGACCCCCCCAAATCTAAAATAAAAGAACAAGAACCTAATAGTAGGGGGGAAAGTAAAATTTTAAATTTAAAAATAAATAAAAAGAGGGGAGGCAGAAAAACAAAACCCAAACTTTCAACTGGCTATCTTTTACACAATCTTTCAGATACACAAACATATATTTGAAAAGAATATAATGAACACCCAAGTGCCCACCATGCAGCAAAAACGTTAAAATTACCAAGATAGTTGAAGTTATCTGTGAACTCCTTTCTTACTGAAATATGCTCCTCTTTCCCTTCCCCTAGAAAGAAAACTGCCGTAAATTTGATTTCCCATGAGGAATTTTTCTATCACAGTGTCTAAAAAATTTTAAGGAAAAATGCTAGCTTAAAAGTTCACCAGAAGCTGAGTGCGGAGGCTCACACCTGTAATCTCAGCACTTTGGGAGGTTGAACAGGAAGAAAAGCTTGAGCCCAGGAGTTTGAGACCAGCCTGGGCAACACAGTGAGACCCCCATCTCTACAAAACTAAAAAAAAAATAAGCCAAGTGTAGTGGTGGGAGCCTGTAGTCCCGGCTACTTCGGTGGCTGAGGCAGAAGGATCACCTGAGCCCAGGAGGTAGAGGTTGTGGTGAGCGGTGATCGTGCCACTGCACTCCAGTCTGGGCAACAGAGTGAGACTCTAACTCAGAAAAAGAAAGAAAAGAAAAAATTCACCAGGGAGCAATCCAATGAGCACCCCTCTGCAAGGCTTGATCTTAGTTTCCAAACAGAAGTTTCCGTAAATAAAACTTTAAATGACCACTGGTTAAATGAAGCCTCAGGTGGCTGGTTAAAGAGAATGAAAGAAATCAGGGCAACTTGGCAAGACCTCCTCTCCTCAAGTATGCCACCTCTGATTCTAAAGCTGATCCCCTGGCTTTACATCATCTTCCTCCCACCCCTTCTTAGTTATTACCATCATCCAAATTCAGCATGAGTCATTAGCTTAGTGAGGGCAT
>CAUYQG010268992.1:0-17641 GCA_963574415.1 Tarsius wallacei
GGAGTCACTTCGCGAATCACGGATCTGATCTTCTATTCACCCATTCAAAAAAAGCTATGAGAAGTCTACCAGGTACCTGGCACCAAAATAAAAAAAAAAAAAAAATGGCCAATGGATGTTTAGTGCTGAACCCAGTTCATAAACATGAGATTTCAGAATTGCTTTCTGCCATGGTTTGCACAAATCTTCCAGAGATACTGTGATGAGTTAATAAAGCATGAATATGAGGGGCAGAAACTGGAATTATCTTTTGGAGGGCAGGTTGCTTGTAGTCCACTCAGAATCTGTTGCTCCATATCAAATGGTAAACCGAAGGTTTGAGAAGGCTGTGTCAGGAACAGGTAACCGGTTCTTCCGCCATGACAATGCACCTGCCCACACCATGTTGAGTGTTCAGCAGTTTTTGACCAAAAATGACATGACCCCTGTGCCCCACTCTCCTTATTCACTGAACTCGCCTTAAGCAACTTTTTTTTTGTTTTCACAGATGAAAAAAGTCCTCAGAGGTAAATATTTTGTCCATGTGGAGAAGATGAAACAACAAATGGCAGAAGCACAAAAAGACATCAACATCGTCGAGTTCAAAGACTGTTTTGAGCAGTGGAAAAAGCATTTCCATAGGAGTACTGCATCAAATGGAGAGTACTTTGAAGGTGACTGAGGTTTAAACATGTAATATTACATACACAATTTTTTATAAATAAATTCCAGGGTTTTTTGGGGGTCCCCCTCATATATATATAAGACATCATCAGTTATTGTATTGAGCATTGACTAAATAACAGCGATGGGAAAAGATAAAGCATTACTTTGTTAAATGTATACAATGACATATTACATATTGTTATATGTTTGTTAGAACGTAAGCTCCATGAGGAGGAGAACTATCTAAATTCTCTTCACAGCATCATCCCTAGTGTATAGAATGGTGCTAGGCACAAAATAGGTATTCAATAAATAGTTGTTGAATAAATGAATGCATGAATAAGTGATCTGTTAATAGAAAGATTCAAGATGCAAATATATATGTAAAAAAAGACTGTCTCCAGAGGGATACATTTTTTTTTGAGTTGGAGTCTCATTCCATTGCCCAGGCTGGAGTGCAGTGGCATGCTCACAGTCACCCCAGCATCGACCTCTTAGGCTCTGGCGATCCTTTCGCCTCAGCCTTCCAAGTAGCCAGAACGACAGGTGCGTGCTACCACGCCCGGCTAATTTTTGATTTATTGTAGAGATGAGGTCTTGCCAAGTTGCCTGGGCTGGTCTTGAACCCATGGGCTCAGGCAATCCACTCGCTACCTTTCAGTTCATACCTGGCCTTACCATGGCCTTTCTTCCAAATATCTCTGGTAAAAATGCGCCACTTAGAATGACCAATTTTAAAAAGGAGTTCATTTAACTTGTAAATTATATCATATCCTATTTTGTAAGGATTTTTTTTTAAGTTTAGAAATATTTGATAAGAATACAGAATAACCCTAACTGATAATTGAATTTCTAGGTAAACTCATATTCTGTAATCAGATGGAGTAAAAATAGAAGAAAGAAAGAGTGTGTTTAAAGCCAAAGATGATTTTTAGAATCCCATACAGAAAATGAGCGAAAATGGTCTTACCTCTCACGTGTGAGAATGAGCTCAGAGAGGGCCTGGCAGGCTCAGATCCAGAAGCCAGTTGATCTTCACCAAGATCAGGAACAGAAAGAGGACCGGGAAGAGAAGACAAGAAAATAAAACACACACTTGCCCTGTACTACACGTGATTTTGGCTAGAGTGTAGGAAGGAACCATCTGATCTGGCAACTGTTGGCAGTGAGCTGAGCTGTTCAGAGGTTTGTAGAGTGGCCTTCACATAGTTGAGTACAGGCTAGGAAACCAGGGACTGGCTTCCGTGGGGGCTCTGCCTGTTTGCTCGGGTTTGGGGTGTGTGTGTAGAACTTAGCTTAGGTGATTTGGCCCAATTTTATTTATGTGCAGCATCTATAACTCATACATATTTATTTATATAGTTTATACACATAGTAAGTAAAATACCTATATTCATTCACATTTTCTATTTTTTTTTTTTTTGAGTTAGAGTCTCTGTCACCCAGGCTGGAGTGCAGTGGCATACTCACAGTCACCATCACAGCCCCGACCTGCTGGGCTCAGGCGATCCTTCCACCTCAGCCTTCCAAGGAGCTGGAACTACAGGCGTGTATCATCACGCCTGGCTAATTTTTTGATTTATTGTAGAGACGAGATCTCATGAAGTTGCCCAGGCTGGTCTCAAACACTCTTGCCTCTGCCTTCCGAAGTGCTGGGATGACAGGCGTGAGCCACTCACGCCCGGCCCACTCACATTTTCAATAAATGTTTATTGGGTATCAGACACTTGTTAGGCACCAGGAATACAGAGATATGAGATATTGTTTGTACACTCCAGGAGCTAAAAAAAACAAAACAAACAAACAAACAAACAAGCAAAAAACCCTACCGCAAATTGAACTTGGAATAAAAGCTTAGATAAAAATTGACTCAATATTTGTGACAAAAATGTGCCTTTACATTGCAAACTGGCAAAAGCCTTCTGAAAAGCAATGATGCAACACATATCAAGAATTGTAAAAGATTTATATTTTGGGAGCCATATTCCACTCCTGAGAACATTCACAAAGAAAACAATTTAAAAGAATGAAAGCAAAAGTGTTTATTTATGCTTAGTTATAACAGCACAAACCTGAAAACAACTTATAGGGGAGTGGTTACATATATTATGGCAACTCAGTGATATACAATTTGGTTATTAAAAATAATTTAGTGGCCGGGCACGGTGGCTCATATCTGTAATCCCAGCATTTTGGCAAGCTGAGGTAAGAAGATTGCCTGAGCCTGGGGGTTTGAGACCAGCCTGGGCAATTTGTGAGACTTCATCTCTATAATAAATGAAAAAATTAGTTGGGGGTGGCGGTATGTGATTCCAGCTACTCAGGAGGCTGAGGTGGAAGGATTGCCTGAGCTCAGCAGGTTGAGCCTATGGTGGCCTTGAGCGTGCCACTGTACTCCAGTCTGGGCGACAGAGATACTCTGACTCAAAAAAAAAAAGAAAACCTGCCCTTGCTTCCAAGGTCTTAGGTTCTCTGGGGAGAGCTCAGATCTCAACTCTAAACGTCCTGTGGTGTAGTTAGTAACAGAGGTATTCAAAGATCTAGCTGGGGGCCGAAGAGGGAAAGCCCACCTCTGCCTGGGCGGTGGAGGATGGACTTGAAATGGAGGAGGAGCAGGGCCGGGGTGGGCTTCCCATGGTGGTGGGGCTTTGCTGAGTGTTGCCTGCCAGTGGGGCTAGAGCGCACCCCAAGAGAGGTGAGACAAGAGGAGGGATGGGCACAGGAAGCAGCAAGAGAGGGGCTCCAAACAGAGGAGCTTATGGGATGAAGAGATGTCAGAGAGCATCTGTTCTTTAGAAACTGAAGGAAAGAAACCTTTTCATGCACAAGGCGAGTCCGGGCAGCCACAGGAGATGGAGCCGAAAAGGAAGGCAGAGGCCTGTCTGCAGGAGGATGCCTCTTTCCCACAATTCCAGGGACGGAAACACGAAGACAGAGGCCAGGAGGCTTTTGCTGGGTGACCATGGAGCAAGGCGAAAGCCCAAGCTGCAGGGCCAAGGTGCAGGCCTGAGATGAGGCTTCAGTGCACAGCTGGAACACGGTTGGTAAACGAAGATGGTGGAAGATGGACAGATGGCCTGGGACAAGTCTGGAGAAGCCACAGATCAGCCAGGGCCTTGGAGGGCCTGCGAGGTTTATTTAAAGGGCCCAGAGAGGGGTGGACTGGGCAACGTCATGGGAGCCTTGCGAGCCAGGCCAAGGCATCTAGACATTAGCGGTTTGTGATGGGAAACCACTGGAGGGTTTCCTCCTCAGCAATGACATGATTGGGTCTGCATTTACAGGAAAACTACTCTGAAAGGAGCGTGGAGCCTTGATTGGGGGAGCCACAGGACACGGAGGGGTGGGTCATAGGAGGCCTGGTCAGAAGGCTAACAGTTATGTTTATCTTAGATGGTGAACCAGGAGAGATATGCCTGCGAGTAGGCTTAGCATTTTGCTTATTCGTGTAAAATCCCAGCCTGTAAAGCAATGATCACCCATGTGAACTTTTGAGGTTGG
This sequence comes from Tarsius wallacei, assembly GCA_963574415.1. Taxonomy (NCBI): domain Eukaryota; kingdom Metazoa; phylum Chordata; class Mammalia; order Primates; family Tarsiidae; genus Tarsius; species Tarsius wallacei. The sequence continues at coordinate 4,147 of CAUYQG010268992.1, forward strand.
GCATTAAATGTGTTTACAGCTGCCTTGCGGAGGGTGGGATGTCAAAAGTTTCAATAGAGTGTATTTCACTTGCCCAATCATTTTAGTGAGTCAATTTGCTAAATTATAGACTGTTTCATTGTAGGGATCAGCAATTTCTGGAAGTTGATATTTTGCCCAGTAGTTTCTTTTGAAAGTTTCCATTTTTTCCTCTGAGGTTCGTCTACATGTAAATTCTGTTTACCTCTTTTGAGGGATCTCCCATACCCCCTGTGCTGTGGTTTGAATGTTCGCATAACCCCCCAATTTATATGTTGAAATCCTAACCCAAGGTGATGGTATTAGGAGGTGAGGCCTTTGGGAGGCGATTAGGTCGTGAAGGCGGATCCCTCGTGATGGAGATTTGTGCCCTTACAAATGGGGCTTCCGAGAAAGCTAACTGGTCCCTTCTTCCAAGTGTCATCTCAGCAAAGTAGAGATCTAAGCATCTAAGCATGGGAAAGGGACCTTGATCTGGGACGTCTCAGGCTTTAGAGAGAAATTTTTGTTGTTTATAAGGGGGGACCCCAAAAAACCAGAATTTATTAAAAAATTATGTATTTCTTCTTCCATGTTTAAACTTCAGTCACCTTCAAAGTTCTCTCCGTTTGACGCAATACACCTATTGAGACACTTTTCCCATTGCTCCAAACAGGTTTTGAACTCATCAACGTTGATGCCTTTTAGTGCTTCTGCCATTTTTTGTTTCACCTCCTCCATGGTGGCAAAACGTTTCCCTTTGAGGGCTTTTTTCACCCAAGGAAACAAAAAATGTGGCTCTGGGCGAGACGGGGTGAATAGGGAACATGGTGCATGGGGGTCGTTCCATTTTTGGACCAAAAATGATGAACACTCAGCGTGGTATGGGCAGATGCATTATCATGGTGAAAGAACCAGTCACCAGTTGGCCACAAAAAAATCCACTGAAGCTGAACACAGCCTCTCACAACAACGCTAGCTGGTACACTGATGATGATGGGTTCCTAGAACACTCACCTAGCGGGGGAAGCCTGTACTGCAAGGGGTCTGCCCTCCAAAAGATGACTCCGATTTTTGGGGTCCCCCTCATATAAGCCACCAGTTTATAGTGTTTTGTTGTTGCAGCTCAAGTGAACAGAGACAAACCTGGAACATTTGTGGTGCTGGGTAGTAAGGAAGTGCTCAGAGAATGGTAGAGGCATGTCTAAAGGACATAAACCAGCTTGCCGGAGGTCCCTTTGGCCTGATTTGGGACACTTTCAGCATCCAAATGCACCATGATGGTAATGGCCTAGAGATCACCAAAGGAAATAAAAGCTCATGGGTTTGTACCGACATAAGCCAACAAATAGTGGAGAAAGCGCTTTCTCATGGCAAAAAGCCAACTGATAAGTAAATGTAGAAAGAATGATGGCTTTAGAAAAATATGCATTTGGTTGTTAGGGAAATGCAAATCAAACAATAAGGAAACTCACCCCAGTTAAAATACTATTACCAAAAAGACTGAAAATCGTGGATCCCGGCAAGGACGCAGAGAAGGGAAACACTAGCTGGTGGGAATGTAAATCAGCACAGCCACTGAGAGAAACGCTCTGAAGATTTCTTTAAAAGCGAAAAATAGATCTACCACATGATCCAGCAATCCCACTGCTGTGTGTTTATCCAAAAGAAAGGAAATCAGTATATCAAAAGGCTATCTGTTGGCCCATGTTCACTGCAGCAATAGCCAAGATATGGACTCAACCTTAGTGTCAATCAACAGATAAAGAAAATGTGAGATAGACACAATGGAATACCATTCAACCACAAAACAATTAAATCCTGTCATGTGCAGCAACGGGATGGAACTGGAGATCGGTATGTTAAGTGAAATAAGCCAGACACAGGAAGACACATAAAGCATTTTCTCATACTAATTTGGAGCTAACAAAGTTGATCTCACAGAAGTAGAGAGTAGAATTATGGTTACTAGAGGCTGGGAAGAGGAATGAATAACTAAATAGATGTGGGAGAAATAAAAGCACTTCCTTTCAGTTGAATTCCAACAAATAAATGCAGAGGAAATGATGGAGGCAGAAAATCACCATTGCTTGAATTGTTTCAGGCAAGCATCGACTGCTGATGCTAAAATCAGAGGATAACAGTAACATGAATTATAGGCAGGATGTTTACATAAGTCTCATGGTACCTCCTCACAAGGTAAGAAATGTAAAGGGGAAAACAGGAAGTGAAAAAATCCGACAAATATCACCAGGATCAAGGAACCAGTTAGTTCCATTCCATCTTCAGGAATGGAACAAATTGGTATCACTTACCTCCTGATGTGATGCACCAACAAGGACATAGCCCAACTTCTGTGGTATTCTTGCCAAAAAAGTAGAACTTGAATTTAACCACGAGGAGACATCAACAAATTCCAAATTGAGGGGCATCCTTTAAAATAACTGGCCAATACTTTTCCAGGTGAGTGGATTGCCTGAGCCCAGGGGTTCGAGACCAGCCTGGGCAACTTTTTAGCCAGGCATGGTAGCGCACTCCTGTAGTTACGGCTACTTGGAAGGCTGAGGCAGAAGGATCGTCAGAGCCCAGCAGGTCAAAGCTGGGGTGGCTGTGAGGGTGCCACTGCACTCCAGCCTGGGTGACAAAGTGAGATTCTAACTCAAAAAAAAAAAGGAAAAGAAAATAACTGGCCAATACTTTTCAAAAGTGCCAAAGTTATGAAAAACAAAGACTGAGGAAATGTTCCAGACTAAAGGAGAATAAAGGGCCATGATGACTAATGCAATGTATTGCTCTGAATTTGTCCCTAGATAAGAAAGAGGCGTTACAGGAACATCACGAACAATTGGGCCCACAGATTAGATCAGAAGTTCTCAACATTTGGAGTCCTTTGGTTGAAGCCATTCAAAAAAGGGAGACACAAATCCTTTAGTCCAGGGTGAGGAGCGTCTAGATAGGGCACCATAGTGCCCACTACACCCACAAATCCTATGATCTAGGCTGGGGTGCCCAACATTGAGTCAAGAGGAATTTTCTTGGGCCACACATGAATTATATAATATAGTTAGTGTATATACATAATAAGACTTCTTTCATTTTTTATATTTTTTGTTATAAGGTTTAGAAAAATGAGAACAATATAAAACTAGTGGGAAATTGACTAGTTTTTGTAAAACGAATCTATCAACATCTGGTTCGAGGCAAGTGGTGGCAGTTCTCAGTGAGGTCTCAAGTTGCTCGTCAGAAATGTGTGTTTGAATTTTGCTCTTTGTGTGCTTCATCACTGAAAACAGCTGCTCACAAGTGTAAGTGCTGTCAAAAAGCCATGTCATGAATAAGGTGTGATTGTGAACTTCAAAAAGGGAAACACGCATGGGGTCAAAGAAAATAAACGCTAAAAAAGCATGATGTTAACAGATTGTGTGGGGCCACATTCCTAGTTGTCCTGGACTGCATGTGGCCTGCGGGCTGAGGGTTGGAAATGCCCGATGCAGGTGATTTGGACTCATCACTGAGGGTAGTCATGGGGGGTTACATTTCTTATGAATCCTCTAGCTCCCAGTAAACTTATATGGGAGGCATGTCAGCCAGGGACACGAATCTAACCTTTCCATTGAGCTCAAAGGCAGTAAAGCGACAACAAAAACAAAAAAATGCTTTGGAGTCAGGTGGGCAGAGCTTTTCTTCTTTTTTTTGAGATGGTTATGAAGGCAGAATACTGAAAACTATCAGTCAACTACATCTAAAAAAAAAAATCTGGGAAACAGCAGGGCAAGGAAGACAGAAGGGATTTGGGTCACACAACGGCAGAACCATTACCTACAGTTTCTACAAGGGACAGAGTAGAGCTCAATGACGCTTACAGTGGGAACTGAATTGAAAATATGTTTGATAATAACGATTTAGAATAATTTGATTCTAGCCGTTTAGTTTCACAGCTCATCGACGCTCGTTATTACATTTAATGTTTCTGCTCAGAGGATAAAAAAGATTTTGAGTATTGAATTCTGCAAAAGCAATCATTTCAAAATGTTCTGAGACAGGATTTTAGTAGAATTGAGAAGACAGTTACTGAACATAAAGATTTGCGTTTTTAGATAAGGAAAAGAATGAGAAAGTGGAATGCGGGTGACAGTGATTTAAAAAGAAGCATATATAAATTAAGGCTGGTTGTCCCAAGCCACATAATCATAGTAATTCATGAGCACACAACAAAACAACCACAGAACTTCCTGTTCAAAGTTCCCAGCAAATAAAACTTTGCGTTCATCAAACTTAAACGATTTTTAAAACATCTTTATGAGGGTAGAGCCATGGTCTCTCTTATTCTGCGATCCCAGAGTATTCATGTCAATGTTTTCTCAAGACTTAAATAATGGTTCAATAGAACCCCAATTTTGTTTTATCAACCCTTTCCCTAATTATTTAGGACAAATTTAAAGGATAAAATTCACTAGTTATGGTTCATTTACAATGAATTAGAATCCAAACAGGGGTAACGTTCCATTTCGGGGAGGAATTATTAGTGCATTTGAGATGCAAGCAATGTTTTTGAAACAAGACACAACAGTCCTGGCAACCTCTTTCCAGAATACCTGTTTGGACAAATCTGTTTATGTATAGTGATGGGAAATTTAAGTTAATTAAGTTTCTTTTTTATTATATATATAAATACACACATATATGCGAGATAAATGGGCACTGTGACTGTGTGATCTTGGGCACATTATTTAACCTTTCTAAACTAAAATAGCTTCTTTATTTATGAAATGAGAATATTAAACCTACTCTATCAAGTTGTTTGAATTAAATGAGATGGTGTGTGTAAATGCTTAGTGTCTGGAAAGCAGAAAGCATTGAATATTAAGTGATTGTTACCATTATGTATATATATATTTTGAGTTGGAGTCTCACTCTGTCGCCCAGGCTGGAGTGCAGTGGCATGCTCACAGCCACCCCAGTGTCAACCTACTGGGCTCAGGTGATCCTTCCACCTCAGCCTTCCAAGTAGCCATGCTTGGCTAATTTTTTGATTTATTTTAGAGATGAGGTTTTGCCAAGTTGACCAGGCTGGTCTTGAACCCATGGGCTCAGACAATCCTCTCACCTCAGTCTCCCAAAGTGCTGGTATTAAAGGCATAAGCCATAGTCTGGCCATACTATTATATTTTAATGTCATATGTAGTCATTATTGTGACTGTAAGAAGCAATTTACCTGCAAAGCTTCTTAGTATCATTCTCTTTTGCCTTGAACCCTTCAAACATGCTTAGAACTGAAACAAATGGGCACAACTTCACGAGTGGTTTTAAGAGTCCTCTGCATTTCTTCCGTTTCACAATTCTCTGCTTCCCAATCTTTTAAACATATCCTACATTTATCCCCTCTCCCCCTGCCCAGCCAACCACTCCACAATTCAAAGCCACTCTAAGACAGGGTTTACTGTGGATTTTCTTCCTCCCTCCCTCTCTCCCTTTTTATCTCCAGTCATTCCCACCGTCCCTGGAATATTGCTTAGAAAGTTTTTACCAGTAAAAGTTGAATACGCGTCCAAGTGAAAGTGTACAAACATCACAGTCACCCATTCACTTAACAAATGGTCACGTGCCGAGCACCAAGATGTAGCAGTAAATATCGTCCCAACCTGACCGGCTCAATAGCTGATCTAAGAGACAAGTCAGCGAAGGAGCAATTTCGAAACAGGGTCAGGGGATGAGCCAGGATGGGATGTCACCAGTATGGGGTGACTGGGAGAGGAGGGACGCCTTCCTGGGCATGACGGGATGGGCAGCCCTGAACCAGGCAAAGGGAAAGACGGTGGCGCTTGAGGAAGCGGGTTACTAGCAGGCGGCCTGGTTTGTGTGACAACAAGATGGACTTCCGGAAGCCTATAGGGCAAGGTGGAGTGGAGAGGGACGAGGCAGAAGCTGGCATGGGCCAGGTTACGGAGACTCTTCGGGGCCACACTGGCCCTGCCTTGAGCTTGTAGAGGTGAGAGATGGACACTGAGTGGCTTGTGACCCTGCGGGCACTTTCACCTGAACTTCTTGGCTTTCTGGTTCGTGTTCACCTCTCTCTGCTGCCCCTAGTATCAAGAATATAAACTTGGCTGTGGCTGAAAATGTGTTTTCCTGAGAAACTGGAACTCACAGGGAACAGACAGAAGCTGTTGGTGTGTCCCCGTCACCTCCTGCCTCTGGGGCTGAGTTGACAGTGTGCCACTGGCCTCTCCCTGGGCAGGTGCTGGGTGTTTTAAGGTTATCAGAGCTTATTTTCACTTTTTCATGATCTGTCATCATCTTTTTTTTTCTCTACTTGAGGGATAAGTTTCTAGATTTTATTCTCATGTCTCATTTTCCTTATTGTTGTTTTAAAAGAAAATGTCTGCCCTTTAGGTATGGTAATTCTGTTATTAAAGTGAGAAAAACAGTCATTCAAAACATTTATTTACTTATCATAATAAATAATTCTAATATTTATTATAAAAGTGGCTCCTTCAACAGCCACTGCAAAAACAATGACGACTTGGATTTTAGCTGAAGATATACATGCTCATTCAACGGATTCTTTTTCTTCTTTCTTTGTTTTGGAGACTGAATTCAAGGGGAATTTAATGTTAGTGAAGGCTTTTATTTTTCATTTTGTCATTGCAGATGGCTTTGTTTTCCTTCAGAACTGATTATTCAGTTGTCACTTGTTTATATTCCAGCCTTTGTCTGTAATTTCTCTTCACAGTTTGATGTCTTTATTTTTTGAGTCTGAGTCTCACTCTGACACCCAGGCTGGAGTGCAGTGGCACGTTCACTGCCACCACAACCTCGACCTGCTGGGCTCCGGCAATCCTTCTGCCTCAGCCTTCCAAGTAGCTGGAACTACAAGTGCGTGCCACCAAGCTCGACAAACAGTTTGGTTTCTTTTATTTCTTAAGACAGTATGGCTGTCTCTTTGGAGCATTGAATTAAAAAAAATCTTGCACATGCTGTTTAAAATTCAGTGTCCTCCAATTTTATTAAAGAGGCATGAGTAAAAAAATAAAATGAGAAAGGATACCACGTGTTTGTGGCTTCCCCAAGACTGTCATGACCAAACCAGGTCAAAGCTCTTCTCTGTTTCTGCAGACCAGCTTGAGAAAGTGGCAGATTCCCTTTTAACGATGTCTTTCTCTTTTCTTGATGTCCATCTTCACCTGATTTCATCTGAATGAAATGGTGGTGGCAACGGTAAGCTGCATCTCCTCAGGGTTGACTTTCTCCAAGGTGTTTTGTCTGACCTTTTCTGATCCCTTGAGTGGTGAGCCACGCTTTGGCTCACATGGTGAAATAACCTGACAACCAGCCTGCAGCCCTCTGGGGGCTGCACGCCAACTGCGGGGGCCAGGGCATTGTCTTTCTCCCACCTGGTATTGCCATCTGTTGTCCTAGTATTGTTGTCTCCACAAGGCCAGCTTGATATAGTGTCATGTTATGGTACAAAAGATCACGGGACACGATAGTACCACAAAGAACTGCACTTAGGATTGGTAGTGGCTGTATTTTCTACTTCTTAATTAAGTAGCCTTTTTTATTAGGTAGCATTTTTGCATAACTAGCATTTTTACATAATTACCTTTCTGTACTTTATCTCCTTTTATTTGGGTTATTTATTGTATATCTGTCCCCCAAACTGAGGTTTTTTCCTTTTTTTTTTGAGTTGGAGTCTCACTCCATTGCCCAGGCTGGGGTGCAGTGGCATGCTCATGGCCACCCCAGCGTCAACCTGCTGGGCTCAGGTGATCCTTCCACCTTAGCCTTCCAAATAGCCGGAACCACAGGCGTGTGCTACCACACCTGGCTAATTTTTAAAATTTATGGTAGAGAAGAGGTCTCACCAAGTTGCCCCCAGCTGGTCACAAACCCGCAGGCTCAGGCAATCCACTCTCCTCGGCCTCCCAAAGTGCTGGGATGACAGGCTGAGCCACTGAGCCTGGCCCAAACTGAATTTCCTAAAAGCAGACATCAGATTTCACTCATGTTCGATTTCCCATCCTCATAAGATCTAAAATGAACTGCAGAGAGAGCATTTAGCAAATATTTGCTGTATCAAGGAAATCAGAGTAGCAGCGAAAATACTCACCTGGAACCAGAAACATGTTTTGAATTCAGAAGTATTTGCTTTTTTTTTCTTTCTTTCTTGAGAACCCGGGATCTTTTTAAAAATGCGAATTAGCAGCTTGAAGCTGTTTAGGTAAAAAAAAAAGAAAAGAAAAAAATACAAGAAGCAGCAGCAAAAGAGATGAAGCAGGCACTTTTGGATCTGATAATTACATGTAAGGTTTGTTTTTATTATAGCTCTTCGGGTTTAATCATGCTCTTGAGTCCATGAAATGTCCTAGAATCACAAGGCAGAGAAGGTCTCAAGGGTCTTTCCGTCTCTGTCTCTAAGGAGACATGATTTTAAACTTTTGCAAACATGTGCTTACCCTACAGTTTTCTTTTAAAATATCCAGGAATAGAAGGACACGTCGAGGGCCAAACACTTTTAAAATAAATAATCTTTTATTTAGCCCTTTTCCGGCTAGGGTTTAGCATCCGATATGTCTGTTCACTTGAGTTCTGCTCTCCTTGCCTTTTCTGGGAGTTTCTTTCTCTTTCCTTTTTTCTGAATAAATCTTATTGCATATATTTGAGGTTTATAACATAATGCCATGGGACACATAAGATGGCAAAATGCTCACCTTACTGAAGTAGATTAACATATGTATCACCTCATAGTTACCTTTTTCTGTATGAGAGAAGCTAAAATCTACTCATTTAACACAAACGCCTAGCACACTGCGACCTTATGAACATCAGTCCTCAGGCCGTACGTTAGATCTCTAGACTTGATCAGCCTACACGTCTGCCATCTTGTGTCCTTTGACCCCATCTCCCCATTCCCGCCCTCGTCCCTCTCATGGTCACTACTGTTTCATTCTTTATCTCCGTGTATTTGATCTCTTTAAAAAAAAGTGCCACACGTGAATGAGATCATGCAATGTTTTTCTTTCTGTGTCTGGCTTATGTCACTCAGCGTAGTGTCCTTCTGGTCCATCCATGTGGCGGCAAGTGACAATGGCATAGCATATATGAAAGGGGATACACATATACAGAGGGTGCCAAAAATGGATACACATTTTTAGAAAGAAAAAAAAACTATTAAGATCGCAATACTCAATATATGCTGGTCACAAAAGATGAATGCAAGTCACGTTTGACTTCTGCCATTACAAGAGATCCGCAGAGTGGTTACCATCAGCATCCGGACACTTTTGATTACTGCAAACTAAAAATAATAGATAGATAACATTCCTTAAAATGCGTATATGTCTTTTTGGCACCCCCTGGTATATCACATTCTCTTTATCCCTTCATCCATCTATGGGCATTCAGGCTGCTTTCATATTGTGGCCATTGAGAATAATGCCGCAATGAACTTTTGAAGGTGGAGTTACCGTTAGGAGATGATGAGTTCATCTCCTCTGGGTATAAGCTCCTAAGTGGGATTTTTGGATCACATGGTAGTTTCACTTTTAATTTCTTTAGAGATCTCCACACTGCTTTCCACAATGGCTGGACCAACCTACATTCCCGCTAACAGTCTAGTAAGACTCCCCTGGCTCTGCACCCTTGCCAACATTAGTTATCTTGTGTCTTTTTGGTAATAGCCATCCTTACGGGTATGAGGTGATATCTCCTTGTGGCTTTAATTTGCATTTCCTGGTGGTTAGTGGTTTTGAGCACCTTTTCATATACCTGTTGGCCATTTTTATGTTTTTTGGAGAAATATCTGTTCAGGTCCTTTGACCATTTTAAAATCAGATTATCTGTCTTTCTGCTATCGAGTTGTAAGACTTCTTTATACATTTTGGACCTTAACTTCTTACCAAATATTTGGTTTGCAATTATTTTTCCCCAGTTTGTAGGTTACCTTTTCATTTTGTTGGTTGTTTTCATCACTGTACAGAAGTTTTTTAGTTTGGTGTAGTCCCATTTATTTATTTTTATTTTTGTAGCCTGAACTTTTGGTGTGAGATCCAAAAAAATAATTGCCAAGACCAATGTTGAGGAGCGTTTATCCCACATTATCTTCTAGGAATTTCACACTCTCAGGTCTTACATTTTAGGCCTTTTACCCATTTTGAGTTGATTTTTGTGTATGGTAGACGAGTCTAATTTTATTACAGTGCATGTGGAAATCAAATTTTCCTACTGAAGAGACTGTCTGTTTCTCATTGTGTCCTCTTGGTGCCTGTGTTTAAAAATCAGTTGGCCATATATATCTGGATTTATTTCTGAGCACTCTATTCTGCCCCACTGGTTTCTGTTTTTATGCTGGTTCCATACTTTTTTGATATTATAGCTTTGTAATATAATTTTAAATCAGGAAATGTGATGCTTCCATTTTTGTTTATCTTGCTTAGTATTGCTTCAGCTATTTGGGTTTTTTAAAAAAAATTTTGTGGTTCCATATGAATTTTAGGATTTTTTTTCTGATTATGTGAAGAAAGCCATTGAAATTTATAGGAATTGTGTTAAATCTGTGGTTTGCTTTGGTAGCAGGGACATTAATAATTTGGGTTCCCTTCAGCTCACATAAATCTTTTGCCTTTTCTCTTTCTCTTTTCAGAGAAGTTTAAATTTTTCACCTCTCTCATATGCAGGACAATTTAGCAGCCATTCTTGTTTCTTGAGTATGTGTCTGCAGGATGTAGGTGAATCTCACCTTTGACTGATAAAAACGTTTATTTCAGGACAAATATAAAGCTTTCCCTAACAGGGATTTTGGTGAATGAGATTTTTCTTCATCTCATTGCATTTTCAAGGACTCATCCAAATAAATGAGTCCATTCCTTCACTCTTTCAACATGGTGCTTAATTTCCAGAAATACAACCTTGTTTCCTCTCTTTCTGGTTCTTTGCTCAGGTCAACACCTGTCATCTGGGTTTAGATCCAGAGCTGATTACAGGGTTCTAAAAAAGGCCAGACTGTTCCAGACTGCAGCATTCATGGCTTATTGAAAGTGCTGGTGACTCAGTTCCTGGAGTTTGCCAAATACCACCCTTGGCAATGCAAGCTATGTTTTGTCATTATTATTATTGTGATCATCATTATTTTTTGTTTTTCGTCAGGTTTCTGGGTTTACCACTTTACTAATTTTATTCTACTAGTGACTGTTCTTTTTTCTCCACTCTTTAAAGCCAAGGGACCCTAGGAGTTAAAATAGTGGTTGTCTGGCCAATGCACTTTGGCCGGTTCAAGGCATGGGGACTGTACAAACTCTGATCATTTGGTTGTGGATTTCTTGGCCTGCTGTCTTAAGAAAGACGTTTCATATATGGATGAGAAAAGTACCGTGCTGCAGAGGCAGTGCTGTGGTCCGAATGTGTGTCTCCCCAGATTCATATGTTGAAACTCGACCGCCAGTATGATAGTATTAAGAGGTGAGGTCTTTAGGAGGTGATATTCATTCATGAGGGAACAGCCATTGCCCTTCTGCCATGTGAGAATGCAGCAAGATGCACCATCTTGGAAGCAAGGAGCAGCCCCCACCAGACACTGCATCTCTACTGCCTTGATCTTGGACTTCCCAGCCTCCAGAATGGTGAGAACCCAGATTTCTCTTCTTTTACATTACCCAGTCTCAGATTTGCAAAGTAGCAGGAAGAGACTAAGCTAACAAGCATTAAGACAAGAGGGAAAACTTGAGGCGTGAGAAGTCAGGGAAGGCTTCCCTGAGGAGGGGAACTTTACATGGTGTCCTGGGAAAAAGAAGGCCAGGTAAAAAGGACAGAGTAGTAAGGAGAGAAGGTTTCAGAAGAATAGAACAGCATCTGCAAAGGCCTGAGAGAGAGAACAAGGCCACGTCCAGGCAAGCTCGTGAACGTTTGGCATGACTTAAGCATTAGACACAAGGATGGGTGATGGGTAGATGAAACAGGGTGTAGGCTTGTGTTACATTGTGCCTTGAAAGTCATGTTAAGAGCGATGGAGAGCCACTTACAGGTCTTAGGAAAGGGGATGACATTATTAGTGTCGAGTAAGAAGACTTTTCTGGCCTTGGAGTGAAAAGCTGGAGGCAGTGAGACTCCAGTAACTGGATGTAGAAAAAATTCCAGTATGGATGATGGTGGCCTGAACTAAGGAAGAGAAAAAACAGACGAATTTGAAAAATGCAAAGTAAAATGGACCAAGGAGATGGAATATTCTGTCACTCCCATCATCTTGGCAATTAAAATGATACACGAAGACTTGACACGAGCGCTGGAATCGGGGGACTCCGTGGAAGCTCTTGGGGACACACTGAATAGTAGGAGACCCTCATTTTTCTGATGGGCAGTTTGCTTCTGAGTAAGCACCATCTAGAAGTAGAAAGACTGGCCCTTGGGGGCACGAGATTCCGGCCTTGAATTCTGGGATGGGACAACCTTTCTGCGGTAGGTGAAGTGCCAGTGATTCACCAGTGTCCACTGGCCGGAACACACCTGAGGCACCTTGGTTAGTTCTACAAACCGCATTTGAAGGGGGTCATAGCTGGAACCTCTGTGAAGAAGAATCACAGGGCAAGAGGCGCTAACAACATGTTCGGGAAGCATTTGTTCAGGACGGTAGACTCTGAAAGAAGAAAGTCCTGGTGGTGTGCATGACAGCACCCTTCGAGAACCGGCAGGGTTTGTAGACCTGCTCTGTATGACCTTAGAGGGTTAAACATACATGGTATTGCTGAAACGAATCCTCACAGTCACCCTAAAACACAAGGATTACTGTCTCCATTGTACACATACTCAAACAGGTGAAGTTTGGAGGGGTTCAATAACTTGCCATGGTCAGTCCAGTAAGTCCCCTACCTACCAGCGAGTTCTGTTCTGAGAGTGTGTTTGTTAAGTCCAGTCTGTTCGTAAGTCCAACAAAGTTAGCCTAGGTACTCAACTAACACAATTATCTCTACAGTGCCAGCCACATCACCGCTGCTTTTACGCTTGCTTCCAGACATCCTGGGCTTGAAATCAAGATACGGCACTACTGTCCTCGTATAGTCCGTACAGTAAGGTGCAAAAAACCACAACTGCTCGCAGAGAATGCACACATGTGACAATGTATGCCAGACACGTGAACTAACTGATGTGATTAGACATGGGAACGCATGTCCACATCTTTGAAAGTTTGACACTTGAAGGCTCATGTCTAGGGGACTTACTGTAAAAGGTAGTTTCAGAGCCGGACTTGGTGGCTCAGCCTGTCATCCCGCTGAGGTGAGTGGATTGCCTGAGGCCGCGGGTTCGAGACCTGCCTGGGCAACTTGGCGAGACCTCATCTCTACAATAAATCAAAAATCAGTCGGGTGCGGTAGCGCGTGCCTGTAGTTCCAGCTACTTGGAAGTCTGAGGCGGAAGGATCACCGGAGCCCAGGAGGTCAAGGGTGACAGAGTGAGACTCCAGTCTGGGCGACAGAGTGAGACTCCAACTCAAAAAAACAAAACAAAA
>CAUYQG010269010.1:0-26850 GCA_963574415.1 Tarsius wallacei
AGCCGGGCGTGGTAGCGCGCGCCTGTAGTTCCAGCTACTCGGAAGGCTGAGGCGGAAGGATTGCCGGAGCCCAGCAGGTCGAGGCTGCAGTGGCCGGGAGTGGCCACTGCACTCCAGTCTGGGCGACAGAGTGAGACTCCAACTCAAAAAAAAATAGCAATCCATCCCCCTACTATGCCCACGCTTGGAGGAAAATGACATTTCTGATTTGGATTGTTAGACTGAGTATCACACTTTGTCCCATCCTCATGGGAGCTCAGACTATTTCCCCAGTGACTATACTACTTACTTAAACATCTCAGATTTTAAAGCCTAAGCTTTTCCCCCTCAGTATAAAAAAGTCAGATTTCCTTCACACCAGGCAAAAGATAGACTTATGAGCACACAGGGTAGATGCTGGCTGCTCCTGGATGGGAAGGCTGCCTTGGTGTCATCTTAGGGAGGGCATTTCTGTGGCTAAGCCTTGAGCTACAGATTTGCCCACGCAGAAGGGCCTTGCTGCTAGGAGTGAATGCCTGCAGTCAGTGGCCTCGTGGGCCAAGCTGGTGCAGGGGCATGGGTGCTGTAGGGAGCCCTGGCTCCTTACCCTGGCCTTCAAGACCCTCCAGCTGGCTTCACCTGCTGTAGGGCCCTGGCACAAACCTTTCTGGCTCCATGGGACGGGACCTCAAGGGCAGGCAAGGAGGAAGGCAGATCTGCCTGAACCGCAATGAAGACGCAATGAACAGAAGAACCCCTGCTATGCCACTACACCAGGTAGGCGCCATCACACACGGGATTGATTTCATTCAGCAACTGTGCCCTGGGGACCTTCCATGGTGCCAGGCAGTATGCTTGTTGGGTTTACTGCCATCCACTAGCCAAAAGCCAAAGAAATCCCATGATTACATCTCCCTTCTCGCCTTTCTTGACCTCTCAGAAGCACTGACACAATAGAGTCTAATGTCTGTCCAAATCACTCTCCCCTCTTGGCTTTGGTACCTTGGTCTTCTACTCACTTCCCTGGTGGCTCACACCCTGTTTCCTATAAAGGTCACCTCCTCCTCTCTCTACCCCATTGAAAATGCTGGCATGCCCTCAGCCTGGGTCCTGGGCCCTTCCTTCTCTTCATCACACCTTCTCTCCTAACTGCCATCACCCATTCATGACCTTAACTGTTACACCATACTCCTGATGCCTATGTTCATTCCCCTGGCCTCCAGACTCACGTGTCTAGCTGTCCACCTGGCTTTTTTACATGAAAAATGGATGAGCCACAGATGTCTCAATCAGGATACCTAAAACATGTCCCTTCTGCAGTATCCCCTTTGCAGTGCACGTGACCAGCCCCTACCCAAGAGTTACCTTAGACTCTTCCCTTTCATCCACTCATCCCTCCAGGCTCAGCACATCCTCTTAGCCTCTCTCCTGAGTAGATCTGGGGTCTCCACACTTGACACGTCTTCACTGCCTCACCCTGCCCGGGGCCCTTACCATTTCTCCTGTAGACAGTGGCAATAGCCCTCTAAAATGATCTCTGCCTGCCACCTAGCCACCCATCGCTGGAGGACTGACTCCTCTGAGACTGTAAACCGAGTTTCTGCTCCCCTGCTCAGCAGTATCTCGTGGCTTCCTGTCTCACTTCGAGTGACCTCCAATTGCTCTGTCCTGGCCCCCAAGCTCCTCACATCTGGCCTAAGCCCGCCGACGTGGCCTCACCTTCCACCCTGTCCCTGCCAACTTGTCTCCACCCACAGGTCTTTTTCCTATTCCTGTGTTAGGACCTTCACACTCAGATGGGAGCTTTCTCTTGGGAGCCTTCTGATAGCTCAGGCTCCCATCGAGGGCCTCACACTACTAACCCTGCTCAGTCTCCCTCCAGCCTTTGTCATGGTCTGAAGTGATCCTGTTTATACTTGGGTACGTGTTTCACCTCCTTCCTCCCCACTAGAAGGTAAGCCCTCTGAAGACAGGAGCCAGCGGGTGTTTAACAAATCTTAGGAGAATGTGTGGTTTCTGGTAACCTGGTGAAGAGCTGCAGGCCTGGATGCAACCCCCACTTGGTGGCTTGCACTCTGGTGGCCTCAGGGTGTCGTTTCCCTGTCAGCTATGCCCTGCTTGTGAGGTGTGGGCTATGGCAGTGTGGCTCTCACAGGGGTGTTAGGAAGACCCAGTGAACTCACACACGTGCACTTAGCCGATGTCTGGATGCGGTGAGTCAGCATGGATGTTAGCAGCGATCATGGCTGTGGACACGACCATGTCCACAACCACTGCTGCTCCTTCTACTCCCACGCTTACAAGACATGTGTGGCAGGGAGGCAAGACAGCATTGTCATTACACCCACAACTGACACCATGCTTACATCATATGCAGGCCCTAGTCAAAGGCCTCGTGGGTGGTATCTCATTGGCTCCTCACCAGCACCCTCTAAGGCTAATACTTCAACTGGCTGTATTTTATAGCTGAGGCCCAGAGAGGTTAAGTAACCTGTTCAAGATCTATCCAATTGAGCCATGAATATTAGTTGGTGGTGGATGACCCACCATGTTGATGCTCCTCCCCATTTTGGCCTTTTCTCTGAATACACTCACTACTCTTGGCTGGGTTTGACAGAGGGGAAGAAACAGAGAAAAATGTCCTGGACTGTGAGTACAGGGACGTCCTGCTGGGCTTCCACTTGGCCTCAGCCCAGCACTAGGGACAGGTGCCGTTGCGTGTGGAGGGAGTTTTTATCTTTTCTGCTGACTCCACCCCAGAGCTGAGGTACCCAGTGGGGCTCTCCTGTTACTCAACAACTCTAAGTTACAGCAGTAAAACTGCAACTCTGGAGGGAATCTGGGGCTCACTGTCCTGACACCCATGCCTTTCATATTGCCCCTGCTCAGCTGTGTCCACGAATGCCCACACGGTTTTGCTGCACTCACAGGGAGCTCATCTCCTTGACCCTGCTTTAACGTCTGTTATGAGTGTCTTCCCACTTGCTCCAGCTTTGACCACATCCAGGGCTTTGGCTCGTTAAGTCTCGTGACCCTTCAAGCCACCCCTTTTCTGTTCCCAGTCCCGCCTGAGGACTCCACCTGCTTCTTTCCTTTTGTGCTGCTAAGGCATGCTCTGCTGACGCAGGACCCTCTGCCTCCAAGACCAGCTTTTGGACAGGAACCAGGCTCCTCAGTACCTCCTAGCTGCGAAAGTCGACAAAAGTCCCTTTGTTCAGAAAGAAATTGTTTCAGAGTCACAGGAGGGCATTGAGGTGCCATTGTCCTGATACCTGGTGGCCATGGAGACTGCAGATACCCAGTATGCAGGGTCTTCATCCCCTGGTCCCTGAGGGGGCTTTGTCTAGCATCTCCCCTGACTCTGCTGAGTCCTGCACACTATGTGCTCATGATGTGCCTGGAGCTGGGCGAGGCCCCGTGTCCATGACCCCTTTTCATCCTTACCCCAGAAGAAGGTGCCCACATTGGCCCCTCCCCAGGCTTCCTGCAGGATGGGTGCCTGGACACAGTGCTAGGACTGCCAGCTCCAGGGTCTGAGCTCATGCTAACTTTCATGACTTTCCTTCTGTTGAGGGAGGAAACTCCTCTCCCCTGAGTATGCTGATGCCTCAGAATGTGGGGACAAGGCCTTTAAACAGGCAATTCAGTTAAAATTAGGTCATTTGGGTGGACCCCAGTTCAGTATAACTAGTGTCCTTTTTTGAACACATGTACAGAGGACAGTGCCGTACGGCCACAGGAGAAGCTACTCGCCAGCCGAGGACAGAGGTGTGGACCAGATCACAGCCTAGAGGAAGCTGGCCTTGCCCACACCTCATCTCAGACTTCCAGCCTCCAGAGCTGTGATGTGAGGAAGTTTTATCCTGTAAGCCACCCAGCCTGTGGCACTTTGTTCAGCAGCCCTGGTAAACAAAACTCCCCTTTCTTCATGTCTTTTACCATCCTCCTGCCTTTCTACCACAGACATTCTGTGAAGCCCACGCCATGTCAGGCACTGTGGTAAGTACCACAGAAACTCAGTAGCTCATGAGATAAAGACATTGCCTTCAGAGAGTACATTCTAGTTGGGGAGACAGAGACTATGGAAAGCAAACAACTAATACACATGCTACTAAAGACACAAATAAAATAGGGTGATGAGATGAAGAGAAATGGGGCACGGATGGGGTGGACAGAGACATCCTCTCTGAGGAGGTGACATTTTTCCAGAGTCCTAAAACATGACTACGGTTCAGATAGGTAGGGGGCATGTGGAAGAACATTCCAGGTAGAGAAAGAGCATGGACAAAGGCCCTGAGGCAGGAAAGGGCTGAGGGTGTTGGAGGTGCAGGAAGCAAGACAGTGTGGCCAGGCTACCTAGACCTGAGGCTGGAGAGGGGGCAAGGCCAAGATTCAAGGGGTGGAGGAGGTGAGCTCTAGGTTCATTCCTCTCCTATTTCCTAGACTGGTGTTCATCACAGTTGGCCCATTTCTTTCACCCAGCCCCCAACACTCATGCGTGGAAAGGGCAGAGCGTGATCCAGGCTTGCCAACATCACTGCCCTCAGCACTCTATTGTTTCAGTATCTCAAACTGCAAACACAAATCCCTTGTCATTACTCCCCCAGAAGTGGTAGAAAGAAACAGAGAGGTGAGAGGGAGGAGGCTCATCCACCCAATCCCCTGCTGAGTCTACAGAGTGAGGGACATACGGAAATTAATATATGAAGCTCCTACAACATGGCCCTCTTGGCATGTGATGAAACGCTGAGGTCATTAAACGCCCTCCTCAGTGCATCTCCAAGATGCTATCTGCCGTGTTGAATTCGGATGCACCATCTCTGCTTGCATCACACACGCTCTACACCCCTCAGCTGGGCCACGGCGGCTGTGGGTGGCCCTTGAGGAGGATGGGGAAGATAACTTGACATGTCAGGCCAGGTCAGATGAGCTTGGTCCCCAGTGGCAGGAGCTGGGTCACCACAGAACAAAGGGGGGTGCGTGCTGAGGAAGCTGGTACTTCTGAGTCAGGAGAACGAATTCTGTTCACTTCTGTACCAGATGAGCAGGCTGGCACTTGGTGGTACAAGGCCGGGGCATGCTGATGCAGGGCTTGGCAGAGGCTTGCCAGCTGTCTCCTGGGCCTCTCTAGGGACAACCCCCAGGGTTTTGCTTCTCTAGGGCTGGGTGGGGCCTGTGCCGGAGGGAGGAGCAGTCTAGGGCTCTCTGGGTGTGAGGCCTGCCCGGCTTCCTGCTCTGTGCACCTGTACAGCCTTTCCTGTGTTCTTCCACGCACTGCTCAGTCTCTATGTCTCAATTCAGCTGTCACTGCCTAAGGGTCTTCATCATACCTGCTCCTACCACCCCATCTCTCTTATGTGCCATGTGCTACAGGTGCAGTGTTATATTTATTTGTGCTTCCCTAAAACATCTTGACCTTAGACAGTGCAGCTAGTTTTACATGTCAATCTGACTGGCCCATGGGGTGCCCAGATATTTGCTCAGACATTCTGCATGTCTTGGTAAGGATGTTTTTGGATGAGTTAAACATTTAAATGGATAGACTGAGTAAAGCAGATGGCTCTCTGTGATGTGCGTGGGTCTAATCCACTCAGTTGAAGGCCTAAAGAGAGCGAAAAGGCTGACCCTCTTGCAAGTGAGATTGAACTAGACTGCTTTGGAGCTGGGACATTGATGTTTTTCCCTCTGAACTTGAACTAAAATACTAGCTCTTCCTGGGTTTTCACCCTGATGGCCTTTTGGCTAGAACTCCACCACCAGCTGTCCTGGATCTTCACCCCAATGGCCTTTGGACTAGAACTCTACCAGGGGCTCTCCTAGGTCTTCATCCTGATGACCTTTGGGCTAGAACTCACCACCAGCTCTCCTGGTTCTTTGCCTTGATGGCCTTTGGTCTAGAACAAAACCACCGGCTCTCCTGGGTCTTCGCCTTGATGGCCCTTAGACTAGAACTTCGCCGGCTCTCCTGGGTCTTCACCCTGATGACCTTTGGACTAGAACTCCACCACCAGCTCTTCTAGGTCTTCAGCTTGCCAGCTGCAGATCTTGGGACATATCAGCCTTCAAATGATATAAGCCAATTTCTTATAATAAATCTCTTTATGCACACATATGAACACATGCAAGCAAACACCTTACTGGTTCTGTTTCTCTGGAGAATGCTGATTAATTCAGATAATGAAGAAACCAAGTCTATTTTTGCTCATCCTTGTGTCTTCAGCATCTGATACAGTACCTGACATACAGTTTGTGCTAAAAAAAATGAATTAAATATATGAATAATGGGAGCCTCCTTTACCTGCCAAAATGGTTGGAGATCCAAGCATCTTATCTCTGCAGACCTGAAATGAGGGGACCCAGGAGTAATCACTGTGACAATTGCTGCTGCCATGTATGAACTCCTGTGTGCCTGGCAGAGTACTAGGATCTTACACACATGCTGACATTTCTTTACTATTTCTACTTTCTAATGAAAAACCGAGGGCTCAGAAGACTTAAATAACGGCCCTAGGTCATATGGTACTGAGTGTCAGAGCCAAGTTCTGACTCCAAAGCATCTGCTCTAAACCATTCTGGTTCTGAAAGGGTTTGGCCCTTCTTCCATCGTGAGTTCGGGGTTCGTCATGCCTTTCAGTCAGTTTGTTCCCCAGTATCCAAAACTCATGCGGGCCTGACTCCAAAGCCCAGGCAGGTGCCTGTCTCTACCTGTGTGGTCCCTCAAGCCCAGTTTCACCTTCACTCACAGAGGCCCTGCCTCCTGGGACTGCTCTCGTCCCCTCTCCCAGCACTTCCCTACCCGAGGCCCAACCCTCACTCTCTCCTCAAGGGACTGGTGGACTCTCCATTTGTCCCCATTCCCACATGTCATTTATCCCAATACTTGGGCATACATTTATTTCTTAAATAAGTATTTACTGCCAACCTACTTATGTGTCAGGCCCTGGCAGTACGTTGTGACCAACTCAATTTATGTCCTCTGAGGGTTCACCATCTAAAGGGAAATGACATTGAGCAGCAAATATCACATCAATGTGTGATGAATGCCAACCTCTAATATCACAACACCCACAGTTAGTTTAAAAGAAACTATTCCTTTTCTCTTCCCTTTCTTTTGATTTCCACAACCACATCCTTTCACTAGGTTCTGAATTTCACTTGTATTGAGACGAAATCACACCCTTCTAACTCCCTTTCTTCACAGCACTTCTGTGTTAATCTTTCATAAAACACAAATTCTGTTAACCCTGCTCCTCAGGTACACGAGCACAAATCACTCCCCACATACGAGGAACCGTGCATCTCAAGCTGGAGCACGTGTACATACACACGGGGTCTAGGGAGAGGGGAGGACGGGTACATGGGGGCACAGAAAGCTTTTAGGAACATCAATTTTGTTTCAAAGTTGGAAGTAGGGTGGAATGTAATTATTAAATTAATCTGAAAATAGACATTTCAAGGGAGTAAAATGCAAAATTCACATGAAATTCTAAATGAAAGAATAAGACTTTAAAGAAGATCTGCCAGGCATATGCCATTTTGCCTTTGCTGATGGGACGGGTCACCGAGAACACATTGGGGAGGGTGGGCTGCTTCTGTGTGCCCTTCTTCCACGAAGCAGGGATCATACTAGCCCCAGGAGAGCTTGACTTGGTGGAAAAGTTTAAGGAGGACTGGCTGCCACAGGAACCAGGCTCTGGATATAAAATAGGTGCTCATTGAATGAATGGATGAATACATGAGAGCATAAACTTTTGACTCTGTTCTTCAAGGACTGACCTGATAGGAGCCATCATTCTGATCGGACCTCGTGAACTCAAGGTTCTCCTTTCCCCCAAGCTTGACATGTTGTTGAGACTCTATAAAGGCTCCGTGCACTTTATTAATTCAGGATTTTGCTCATTCTATGCACACTGCTCAAAATACCCTTCTTCCTGCTTCTTCCCTAACCAAATCCCACTTGCACTTCAACACTTGACCGCCTAGCATCTACCTTCCCTGTGAGGTCTGGCCAAAATGTCTCCCCTCCTCTGAACATCATAGCCCTCGTTGTCTCCACCATTCATTTGAGTATGAAGATGGACACTGCCCTATATGTCATTCCTGAGATGCTTCCTGGGTGTCTCTTGTCTCATCAGCCACATCTGAAATTCTCTGAGTGTCGAAGAGAAGTCTGTAGTTTTGTTCAGAGTTCTTTAGAGTAATAAACATATTACAGGTATAGGAGTGTCATACGGAAGGACTGACTGCGTGAATTGGAGTCTAGATCAGTGGTTCTCAACTGGGATAAATGCCTTCCCCAAGAGCATGTTTCTCTATGCCTGGAGACATTTTCGGTGACCATGACTGGGCTTGTGCACTGGCATCTGTGGTTGAAGCCGGGGTGCTGCTAAACACCCTACAGTGCCAGGACAGCCCCTCCCTCAGACAAAGAATTTGGTGGCTCCCAGAGTCAATAGTGTACTGTTAAGAAACTCTTGTCTATATTATAGGATCTTCCTAACTTGTTGCCTTGTTTCTTTATTCTCCCAGCCAGACCTCAAATTCCATCCTTCTGGCTTCTGTCCAAGCAATTCTCCAAAAAATGAATTCTGATCATATTACTCCCCTGGTTACTTTAGTGGTTGTTCACTGACTTTGACCAAAAATTCAAGTTTTTCATCATGGCCTTTATGACCTGGCCCATGCCTTCTTCTTCCCTTCTCTACATCATTTCCTGCAAACCGACCACATCTGCCCCCCCACCCCCCTGGAGTTTCACAGATGTGTTGTGAACTCTCATGCCTTGGCATCTTTGCACATTCTGATCCTTCTGCCTGAACACCTTATGGGAAAGTACTTATGCTACTATGTGTTACTGCTCAGAGACCCACACTAGTGCAAACATCAGTGGAACACATGCTAAGCACCTGCTGTGGGCCAGGCATGGTAGCAGGTGTTAGTGAAATAGTAGTGAACAAGACAGAACAGTCCAGCTTCTTGAGAAGCTGTCAGCACTCTCTAGTATAATTTTCTGCAGTGATGAACTGTCCTAAATCTGCATGAATATGGAAGCCACTAGACACATGTAGTGTTTGAGCACTTGAAGTATCGTTGATCTTAATGGAGGTGTGCTGTACATGTAAAATACAAGTCAAGTTTTGAAGACTTAGTATGAAAAAAATGCAGACGGTCTTGTTAATGAGCTCTAATATGTATCTCATCTGAGGCCCCTGGCAAACCCACACGGTGGCTGTTCTGATGGTTCTACCCACTCATCAGAGAAAATGAAGGCTCAGGAAGATCTAGGGAAGGTATGCAGAGTCAGATAGCCAATAGGGCAAGGCCTGGCTCTGACCTGGGGCTGTGACTCAGCACACATCACTGAGATCTACATAAGCTCCCCATGTAAAACCCCTGACTGCCAACAGGCAAACAGAAATCACCACAGTACCGTGCCATTGCCTTCCCTCGTCCACACCTGTGCAGAGAGCTGGCACGTCACTCAGTCACATGGGGATACAAGTTAAAATCTGGGACCAGGGGAGAGAACGATATTCATCTAGCTGTCCACAGCAAGCTGAAGTGGCAGAACAGCCCCTCACAGAATGTGACGGTGGGACACAGGCAGTGCTGGCCTCTCCTAGGCATTTGGCAAGCGGCACATGTTCTGCCAGCACTGGACAGTGCTCTGCAGCCTTGCAGGCATCTCCGCTCTGGAGAGGTTTCTTTTCTGGAACCTCCCTTGCTAAGTCCAGGGCCTTTGTCGAGCACAGCCCCCCAGCCAGTGCCAGCTTCCCTGCTCATGTCCTGGTAGCCAGGCCCAGAATGGCAGCCTTCTGCATCCCTGCATTCAGTTCCTGCGGGCACAGGAGTGCTCTGCTCCTTCCATGCCCTGACAACTCCAGTGGTACCCAGGGCCCATGAGCCTGGCTGCATCTGACTCTAGTTCCATCTCTCGGGTGCCCACTGGACTGGCAGGGACTTCTAGATGGCTGCTTCCCACAGCCCCCACCTCTCCAAGAAGCCTCTAGCCGCGGCCCAGCTGCTGTTCTTGATGCCTGGTTATTCTCAGCGTCCTGCACAGCCCAGCAAGTCCTGTCAGCTCTACCAGAACCCACCACCATCTCCATTTCCACTTCGCCTCTTTGTCCGGGCTCCCTTTCGACAGTCTCCTTGTGGTCCCCTGCTGCCCCTCAGGTTCCTTTTCCCAAAGCAGGAGCATGATCTTCTTAACAGAGTGTGGATCATGTGACACCGTTATTGAAACCCTTTATTGACAGGGTCACGTCTTATCTCCGTATATGAATGTTTTAGATTTAACGTGAATTTTCACCTTTACTGAAAGATCAAATACGGGCAGACTACTATGTGCAGTTTCCTCACTCTGGTGTGTCTGACATGGGGAAAGGCCCTCTCCCTCTCCCTCTTCTCTCCCTTCCTGCAAATCACCCTGGGGCTGCTACTCACACTTGGTGTGCCTGTCACACAGGGCCGACGCCCGCATGTCACACAGCCGGATTGTCCCTTTGCTGCTGCTGTACACGAAGGTGTTGCAGTGATGGGGGTGGAACTCGGCCGCGGTGATCACTTCTGTGAGCTCCTCCATGTTGGCCGGCTTAATGTCCACGATGTCTGGCACAGACGAGTCAAGGAGGAAACCGGAAGGGGCAGAAGCTCAAGGGGCGTCAGCAACAGCACTGCCCTATGTTAGTGTACCGTTCCAGCATTTACCACTCACCTGGTGGATCCTCACTGCACACTGGTCCCAGGCAGAGGAGGCTCAGGGACTTTGGGAAAATGGCCCAGGGTTACCCGGTACTCAGAGGTAGCATTAGAACTCAGGTCTCCTGACTCCCCATTCGTATTTTATCCTCTATGAAATCCACTCATGACCAAAGTACCTGCTAGTGCAACTGTGCTAAACGTACCAAATGGCAAAGATGCTTGCTTCCCATTTTATGACAGTGGTTAAGAAACCAGTCCCACTGCAACCAGATAATTCTGAGTCCTGGGCTGATAAATAATACCGGTGATGGACTGCAGATCCTCATCCATGAAACCTATGAGCCCCGCTTTAAGTATATGTTGATGGTGATGATAACAACAGTTGCCACCATTTATTAAGCATTAACTGTAGGCCATTCACTGTGCAAAGCATGTCACATACTTTCATTTAGTCCTTACAATCACTCTATAATCCACATTTGTCTCACGCTCCTATTTCAGGAGAGGAAATGGAGGTTCCAAGTACGTAAAACAACTTGCCTCAAGTCACATGGCTGTTAAGACAAAACTAGGATTTCATTTGAACTGCAAAATCTGTGCTTTTTCATACTTATGCAAAATTTCCCTCATTTATGATATATAAGCCTCCTAGTGTCTGTAAGTTGTGATTTGCCTTCAAGTATGTGAGGGAGTTTAAGTATCAGAAAGAAGTCAGTTACATGTATGGTGGGAAAGTTTTAGGCTCTCATGGAAATACCCTGAATTCTATCATCTGGGTTTTTTTCCCCAGTATTTCTCTTTCTGATCAAGACTTTTTATATCTGTTTTTTCAAGTGGGCATATACCTCTGTTTTTATTTACACCTCTGTTTTTGTGTATTGGCGTGAAACAGTCTTTTATTTATGAAGGTGACTCAACAGACACACACATACCTGTGGGGTGTCCGACATGGGTGAAGGACCCTCCACAGCTCTACCAAGAGCCTAGGGGCCAGGAGGCAGGCTGGGAGATACCCAGCTGGGGCTGGGGTGCTGCCCGAGGACCAAGCAACCCCTGCAGGCCTCTGATGTAGGGCGCTGTTGCTCAGTGAAGCTGACTGAGATGCTCCTGCTTTTCCTGGACGTCACCACCCGTGCACCATTTTCGTGACATCTGCCCCATCTGGGCACCAGCAGGTTGTATTTTTTACTTAATATTTCTTTTCAAATCAACTTTAAGTTGATTTGCTTTTTTCTTTCCTCAGCCTCATCTAAGCAGTGTCCAGTATTAATAAAATTTGGAGTTTAATGCACTAGCTACATTCTAAATAGCATACGTGAAAATAAATGTATAACAATGAAAAGGAAAACACATGTGCCAAGAGTTTGTGTGGGGATGGATGGAAGTCTTCTGTGCTTCTCATTAGGCAAGTAGCACCGTCCCCTCCTTAAGAGTTTAGATGAAATTCAAGCAAATGCACTGATCTCTTTAGCGCTGTCAGCCTTAAGTAGACATTTACTACCAAACATCACCTCTGCTCCTGTGATAACAGTTCCAATGTGCAATTTGTGGCAACGATGTCTTTGTATTTGACTGTGCCTCCTTCCCCTTCAACAATCTCTTATAAATCCTACCAGGTTTTTCCTGAAATTAGCTTGGGACTGAGCTTCTATTACGCTTTACTGCAATTCCCCCCACCAAACCCAGATGCAAATATGACATGGGTCTTTAGGGCATACAGGTTCCCTGGATCCATAGAACACCACCTTCCAACTCAACCTCTGCCAGAGTTAGCACTGCACATTGGGATGGAGGAGCCCTGCCATGCGGGAGGTCTGGGCCACAGCTCTGACGTACCCTCTATCCGGGGACCCATGCTGTGGGCTTCATGGCCATGACACGGGTTTGGATAGGCAAAGGTTAGCATTTGGCTGTTGTCAGACTCCCTCGCTCTCCAGAAAGAACCTTGCTACCCTCCTGTGCCAGTGAGCATGCTTCTCTTTTCCCAAAATAGGGAAGAAAATCTGGTGTCAGCATTCTCAACCTCTGCTGGTAGAGCTCTCCAAACAAGCTTAACTAGATGGGATCTTCATGGTGTGGGAGGGAGGCGCTACAGCCACAGTTATTTTTTCCCAGCTAAAAATAAAGCCTCAAAGTCAGAACACGTGAAAACAAAGTGCCGAAACATGTCTGTGAAACCAGGAACCAGCCTCGTCAAGGACACCATCATGGGGATGTGTCACAGCGTCTGCCCAGGACTGCAGCTTCTGGATCTTTGTATCCTTCCACTGGACCTGAGCCTGCCCACCACCCACCCCATGCCCCAAGCCATTGGCTTCTTCTCCCCTGCAGTCTGAGTCTTCCTTTTTGATTACAGTGCTTGTTTGGGCTTGACTCTATGGGTTCAGGGGATGAGCCACGACTCCACTCCTCTTTTAAATAACTGTGATGATGAGGAGAAGAGGAGGATGATAATGGTGGGCAGCTAATGTTTCCAGAGCACCAGCGCCGTCCTGTCCAGAGCTCTCTAGTGTGTCAAACTCACCCCTCAGCTCAGCCTTATGAGGGTGGTGCTATTAACAGCTCTATCCCACAGCGGAGGAAACAGTGACTAAAAAAAAACACTACTCAAGATCACATGACTTGGGCAGAGCTGGGGTCTGAACACAAGTTCCGTCAAGGCCTGGCCTTTGCCCCCCGGCCTCCCAGTGTGACGGTCCTGGCTAAGCTAAGAGGGCAACTCCATCTCTCCTGGCTTTGGGGTGCTCTCCCCACTCACCTACCACTTTTGTGGCCACATTTTCCAGAGCCAGAATTTTATGTGTTCTGATTTGAGAAGAGTTTTTTGAACCAGACTTTGGGACAGAGGCCTGACCAGGGATTTTTGGAATTGTTATCTGACAAAGGATTTGTTGAGTACTAGAAACACTTGAGGGGAGTCTAGTTGCTAAAAATTAAATGACTCATGCAGATGACGGGAGAAGATGTTTTACATGTGCATCCTCTGGAAACTTGGGCCTTTCCTTTCCACTGTTCCAAGGGTGACACATGTTTGCAGCATATGCAGTTTTGCCCTTCACATTGGGAGGGAAGGAGAAAGGAGACAGCAGTGCATGGCTCCTGGGATAGTCTTCGAAATGGAATGATGCATTTGACAGTCAGTTTTCTCTTCCTTATCCTTTAGAGCTCTCTATCCAAATTATTTCTCTGTTGTCCCAAGTAACTAAATGGCAGAAGCAAGCATAGCATTGGATTCGTGGCTAATATACAACCCAGACAGCCAACAGATTGCTATTAAATTAACCCTGGGGCTTGACAGATCTATTCTTCCTGACTCAACTGCTTACAGCATTCCTTATTAACGCAGAGCCCAGGCAAATTACATCGACTAACAAAAGGGGTTAATCTGGCTCTCTGCTGGGACTCTGGAGGCAGCTCGAGGACAGGAGGGGGCACAGCCAGCTTGGCAGCTGAGCTCCAGCTCGGAAGGCAGACGGCGGGAAGGTGAGGGCACCGCTGTGCCAGGCAGTAGCCCGAGGCATCATTTAAAATAATAATTGGAGACACTGGGAGGTCACTCCTTAAGGGACCCACTTCAAACAAATGAGAAGCCAGAGCCTTAAATGACATCTGTGTGGGGTGAGGGAGCAGAGAGGGTTGGGGCAGGATGGTGAGAGGTGGCATGGGGGCCATGCAAAAGCCATTTCCCCAGTCCTAAGTTTGGACAAAGCTTTCTACAAAAGATGTGTACCACAATATTATAAAGGGAAAAGACTGACAACAACCCGAATAAATGTACAGGAATGAGGAAGAGACTGAGTGAATTTTTATCATCTATTATTTTTGCAGAGAAATTTCCAAGCCTGTATAAAACCATAGTATGCAAAATTCTAACTATAGTATAATCATAATATCATTTAAAAATTATGCTCTGAAAACGATGAGCTATACATCAAGACACCAAAATGTTAATTTTGGTGGTTATTCTATCAGGTGGATCTATGAATAGTTTGCCTTTTCTTTTCAATTATCAGTACCATTTCCACATTTAAAAAATAAAGTTCTGGTATTTTAGGGTGGAAAAAGACTCAGGACACTTTCTATGCTTATTATATATATAATATTTTGGGTGAGAAAATTTAGGTACAAAGTAGATACAGTCTGACCACAGTCACATAAAAAAGACACGCACACACACAGAGGGAAGAAGGAAGGAGATACAGTTGTATTTTGTAGGAAGATTAGATTAGATTCTAAAGTCAGCATGTAAGTTACACTTTAGTAACTCGGGTTCCTTCACTCTTATTACTTCATGTTTTCTACAAATGTTCCCACAGAATCTCATTCTGCCAGTGCTCTTCTGGGTGCAGGGAATACAGCAGTGGCCAAAGCAGACCACACTCCCTGAACCATAAAGCCTTTGTTCTAGTAGATGTGGTCAATAAAGAAGGTGAATGAGTAGAACATATAAGATAGTAGACAGTGATAACTGCTAAGCAGAAAAATAAAGCAGGAGAGGGAGAAAGTCAGTCTCAGTCTCTCTCTCTCTCTCTCTCTCTCTCTCTCTCTCTCTCTCTCTGTGTGTGTGTGTGTGTGTGTGTGTGTCCTAGATTGAATAGAAGCAAGGTTCCTACGTAAATCAGGATTTCATCTTTTTTGGGGGGATGGGTTTTTCTCATTCCTTTCCCCTCCTGTGACCATATTGCTAAATTAGCTACATTTAGTTAAAACTGTAATGCAAATCCAATGTCTATACAGCAAAATTGGTGATGAGATTATTCATCATGTTATTTTCCTTAAATCTCTACAATGAGTACATATTATTAAATAGACAAAAAATATTTAATTTTAATTTTTTTTTGAGTTGGAGTCTCACTCTGTCGCCCAGGCTGAAGGGCAGTGGCACATTCCTGGCCACCACAGCCTCGACCTGCTGGGCTCAGGCGAGCTTCTGCCTCAGTCTTCCAAGTAGCTGAAACTACAGGCATGTACCACCATGCCTGGCTAATTTTTTGATTTTTTGTAGAGATGAAGTCTCATCAAGTTGCCCAAGTTAGTCTCAAACTCGTGGGCTCAAGCAATCCTCTCACCTCAGCCTCCCAAAGTGCTGGGATTATAGGTGTGAACCACCATGCCTGGCCAAAAAAATCATTTAAAAATAGTAGTTTCTGGCTTAAACTCATCCACAAGAGTTGAGAGACCTGGGAACCTCATTTCATGGGTAAAGTCTGAGATAATGCTGTGATGAATATTGTGATTGTAATAAAATAGAGCCAGGAGATTGGGATACGGTTTTGATTCCATCTCAAGTTTGCTAGGAGAATGAACTTGGGAAAGTCATTTTATCTCCTTGGGTTTTACTTTCTTTGCCTTTAAATAGGTATAATCCTGTCAGCCTCTAAGAATTTTGTTTATCGAACAAGGTAAAGGAAAAATTATTTATTAATTGGTTTTATACTGACATGAATAATTCCTTCTTCTAAAGTAAGCACATATTTTTCCAAAGGTCCTGTTGCTATGCATTGGCTTTGTGAACTTCTGAAGGTGGCTGTCCTCATGTGCCTCTGTCCCATGTGCCAAAGTCCCCAAATAGCTGCTGATCTTGCTAATACTGATACATTTCCCCCCCCAAAATCCTGACCTAATCAAGGATAGGAGAGCCAGGTTGGATATCTTTCTGCAGGTCTGACTGTGATCAACACTGGCCATGCTGAGGCATGGAATCTAAGTTTTCCAGGGTAAGTTCTCCCACTCAAAAGCAGTTGAAGCTTTCCACACCTTGTGTAAAGTCTGCCTATACTGAAGGTGGAAAATGGTCATATCTTGGCCTTTTACACCGAGCATATATGAGTATGATTCTGTTTTCAGGCATATGAGTTGCTTTGAGGTCTCTTTTCCTTTCCAAGGTCTGAATTTAATCTTTGGATATTAAGCAATGAGTACAAAGCATCCAGATCTTATCAGCTGAAAGGACATGTTGTCTGATGATGAGACACTGTAATTCTCCAAAGAGAACTCTAAGGGATATTTCTCTCTTAAGAGCTTAAAAAAAAGCCAGTGTGTAAATATTTATGGAGTGTTTGCCAATTGCTAGGCTCAATCTGAGGGACCGACAAAGAGACATGTGGTGCCACATATATTGAGCCGCAAAAGACTTTGGGCTGAGATAGCCTTTAGGATTGGGGGAACACTTGAAAGCCCCACAGCCACAAATTTCCTACTGATGGTGAGGCAGAGAGCCTGAAATGCTACCATTAGAGAATGTCCAATTCCAGGGCCAACTCAGATGTTGCTTCCATTATGAAGCACTCCTTTTAGGATCCTTTCTATCCTATGTATCCAAGCGCCCTAAGTGCACTGCTATGAGAACACTAACTATACATTATACTATACTTACTTGAGTAATTGGAGATGGTGTGACATAGATTTTACTGGAGTTTAGAGTAAGAAAGATGTTAATTTTAATTTCATATTCCATGACCAGTTATATAGTCTTGAAAACCTTTGAATCTGTTAACTCATGTACCAAAAGAGGAAGAAAACTACAGGAGATGATGTGTGTCACATATGAGGGGGACTCTCCCCCCAAAAAGGGAATTATTTTTTGGAGAGTAGACTCCTTGTAGTACAGGCTTTCCCTGCTAGGTAAATGGCTTTCCCTGCTAGGTAAATGTTCTAGGAGTCTATCAGCATCAGTGCACCAGCTAGCATTGTTGTGAGTGGTTGTGTTTGGCTTCAGTTAATTCTTTTTTTGAGGTTCTTTCAACACATTTGCCCATTTCATGATGGGTGATTTACACACACCACGCTGAGTGTTCAGCAGTTTTTAACCAAAAATCGCATGATCTCCATGCCCCACCCACCCTCCCTATTAAAAAATCTCTACCCAAAAGTCCCTACTAAAAAGTCCCTGAATGACTTTTTTTTTTTGGTTTGTTTCCCTGGATGAAAAAAAGTCCTCAAAGGGAAACATTTTGCCAATGTGGAAGAGGTGAAACAAAAAACGGCAGAAGCACTAAAAGGCATCAAAATCAGCAAGTTCAAAAACTGTTTTGAGCAATGGAACAAGCATCTCAATAGGTGTATTGCATCAAACGGGGAGTACTTTGAAAATGACTGAAGTTTAAACATGTAAAAATAAATACACAATTTTTCATAAACAAATTATGGGTTTTTTTGGTTTCCCCTTCACATGTGGCACTTAATGCAGATTCAAAAATGATTAGACTCATCTTCTCTGATATGGTTGCATGTCTGTCTCCTTCTGTCCCCATACTCGGTTCTGATGGCTTTGTGATATGTTAACTTGGTCAGGCTGAACTACAGTCCTCAGAACTCTCTTTCTGTTATGTATCAGTTAAGGTAGGCTACAAGGATATTCTCTTTGGAGCGCTGAAAGAACGAAGGGAGGAAGAAACCATTTTGCAGCATACACATAACTTCTCCCAGTTATGCAATGAAACACTGGTCTAGGTGCTGCTGTGAAGAGATTTTGTGGATGTGATTAAAGTCAGTTGACTTTAAATTAATCCAAAATTAATTTGGGTGGGCTTGAGTTGGAAGGCGTTTAAAAGAAGACTAAGGCAGGGTGCGGTGGCTCACGTCTGTAATTCCAGCATTTTGGGAGGCAAAGGCAAGAGAATTGCCTGAATCCAGGGATTTGAGATGAGCCTGGTCAACGCGGCGAGACCTCATCTCTACAATAAATCAAAAAATTAGCCAGATGTGGTGATGCACGCCTGTCGTTCCAGGTACTTGGAAGGCTGAAGCAGAAGGATCACCTGAGCCCAGCAGGTTGAGGCTGAAGTGGCTGTGAATGTGCCCTTGCACTCCAGCCTGGGCAACAGAGTGAGACTCTGATTTAAAAAAAAAAAAAAGAAAAGAAAAGACTCAGGCCTTCCTAGGAGAGATTCCAAAAGGCTCCTGGGTCTGCAATTGCTTTCTCTTCTCCCAGTTCTTTCCTGACCACCACCTGAGAATGAGCTTCAGCTCATGCCTGTGCGGTTCCAGTCTGCTTCTGATTTTTCCTTCCTGACTGCCTGCCCTACAAACTTTGGACTTGCATGTCCAGCCACAAAATTGCAAAACCAATTCACCATAGTAAGTCAGCCACGTTCTCTTTTTCCCACCCTCCTGCATCCCTTTTCTTCCCCTCTTTTTCTGTTTATACACACCTCTCTCCTATTGGCTCTGCTTCTCTGGTTGAGTCTGATTGACACATCCATGTTCCAGATTATGACAGCCATGATATCAGGGATGGAGTTTTATTCTTCACAGCATCTCCAGTGCACATAATAAGTGCTCAGTAAATGTTTATTGCTTTAAAAAAAATTCATTCTTGTGACTTAGTGGCTTTCTCTAGGCATGGTTTTTATAAAATGTTGAAAACCCACAATAGGTCAATAAGCCAAATTGCCAGGCCTGTATAGTGTTAATCATTCAGCCTGTGGTCTTCTTAGGAGAGAACAGGATCCAAACAGAAAGGTCAGAAGAAAAGGGGGGCTGAGTACAGTGACACATGCCTGCAATTCCAGCACTTTGGGAGGCCAAGGTGAGAGAATCGCTTGAACCCAGGAGTTAGAGACCAACCTAGGCCATGTAGTGAGATCCTACAAAAACATTTTAAAAAATCAGCTGGGTGTGGTGCTTGTAGTCCCAGCTACTTGGGAGTCTGAGGTGAAAGGATCGCCTGAGTTCAGCAAGTTGAGGCTGCAGTGTGGTGATCATGTCCCTGCACACTCATCTGAGTGCTAGAGTATGACTGTGACTCGGAAGAAGAAGAGGAGGAGGAGGAAAAGGGACTAGGGAAAGGATCCACATAATTAGAGCTACTGGTGACTGAACCTTCCAGATGCCTGCTAAGCATTTTACATAATGACCTCACTTAATCCTCACACATTTCTAAGGCGGATTCTATTATTACCCCTATTACTGATGAGGAAGCTGAGGGTTAGAGAGACACTAAGTAACTCATCAAAGTCACTCAGATTGGGGGAGATGAAGCCAGATTCAAATCCAGAGAATCCGGCTCGAGTGTGTGCATTTCAACAACTGAACGATATGCTCTGAGGAAGCACAGAACCCCAGAGAGGTCTGCACAGTTGAATTATCACCTTTTCCCCCGACAGTATGAGACCCAAAGGGCCTGTCTTGTGGGAGGAGAAACTTCCAGGCTCCTAGAGCCTATGCTGTCCTCAGACAGAGGGTCAGCACACACACAAGTGAGGTGGCTGGCCTGGGAAAGTTACCGAGGTCGCATTTGACATCGGTGAGAGGCGCTGCTTGGCACCCCAGGCTGACGTGCTGGATGCATCAGTGGAGAACACTTTCCTTTCACAGCTGGATGCTGGGCTGAGGCTGACACCTACATTCCTGGCAGAATGGAAGCCATAGAAGCACCAAGAGAGAGAAGGCTAAATAAAGCCCTCAGCTTCCCTGAGTGCCTGCCTGGCAGAACCTGCTGGAAGAAAGGAAGGTCACTGTTGTGGCAGGAAGGAGTGCTAAAATCTGGAGGTCTAGCACTGAGGCCATGTGGCCCCATGATCAGGGCATCAACAGCAAAAGGGCCTCACTCAGCCAACAGTAAAGCTGTGCACAGGGCTGCAGAGACCAAGGTCAAAGATGAAGGACCTTGAAGCCCAGGTGGCATCTTCCTGAGAAACCTGTTGTTTCCTGCCTGGACACTGGACTTTGCTACCCTTTCCCTTCCCACTTCCCATAGCCTCCTTCTCACCTCTAGGCCCACAAGAGTGGCTCTGAGAGCTCCTCAGCACGCCATACTCTCTCCTGCCACAGGACCTTTGTACACACTGGATATGTCTCTCCACGCCTCCTCACCAAGTCAGCCCAGGCTCTTCCTCTTTCGGATTTCAACTCAACAGTCAGCTCTACAGCAAAGCCTTCTTTTATTCCCTAGCCCATAGCAGGATTTAGAAAAGTGCATTCACAGAGCCATATTCCCTTTCCTCACAGAACAGATCTGTTTGTAATGATACACTCATTAGTGTGATTATTTGATGAATGTCATTCTGAAAGTAGAAACTTTGGGTCTTTTATTTTGGTGTCCAGGCTTAGTGTAGTGCCCTGCCCAAAACAGGTGTTCAACATGTCATTACTGAGGGCTGAGTCTTTTTTTTTTTTTTTTTACTTGATCTGGGTCTATTTAAGGGGTGCAATGTTCGACTAGAAAAGAACCCAGGTCAATTCATTTCTCATCTTAGTCCTGAGAAAAGAGTTAAAAGGATTCTAGGAATACCATAACTTTCCTAAGAAGCAGTATCTTTTCACTTATTGAAAAGTTAGGGCTGCCTCTGGCCTTAAAAAATACTAATCTGAAAATGAGTTATTATGGGTCTGATGTAGTTAACTCATTAAAACCAAGGTTTGACCCCTTTAATCCAGAACCTTTTACACACAAGGACAGATTGGCTACAGATGGAAGGGAGAGGATTCGTGATCAGGTACCATGAGGTTTAGAAATGACTTGTGTGTGTGTCTGATCTGGCGGTAAACACAAGGCCCAGAATCTCAGAGATCCTGTAAATATCTGGTCACCAGGGTAGTATAATGAGCAATATCTTACAAAGAGTGCCCAACTGCAGAGCCTAGAATTGAGAAGATGACCCAAATAATAGATTCAGCAGAATAGAACCCACCATTCTAATGTTCAGCTTTTCTAGTTGCCTTGTCCTTTCAACAATAACCATAATTGTGTTGATCAATCATTTATTTAGCAAGGGACTGCCCTAAGCATGTATGTGTGTGTCTGTTTAATTCTCACAATCCTGTTGGATGGAACTCCTAGGAAAATAGAGGCTTGGACAAATAAAACAAGTTTAACCAGAAAGCAGGAGAGCTAGGTGAAAACTCCGTCGCTTGTTGGACTCCGAAACCTGAGTTCTCAAGGCTCACGCCAATGCCACTCTAAATGCCAGTCACTGAAAGTCATGGCCTTTTTCTAACCACATTTCCAGACCACTTGTCTTACTATTTATTTAATACTTTACATATGAGAAGAGATCCAAAAAAACCAGGAATTATCTTTTGGAGGGTAGGACCCTTGTGGTATACTCAGAATTTGTTCCTCTGGATCAGTCAACCAAAGTTTTCATCTGGTAGTTTTGAGAAGGTTGTGTCACAGTTTGCAGAAGAAACATCCCAAGATGTGGCAAACAAGTGACTGGTTCTTCCATCATGACAATGTACCTGCCCACACTATGTTGGGTGTTCAGCAGTTTTTGACCCAAAATGGCATGAACCCTGTGCCCCACCCTCCCTATTCACCTAATCTCACCCAGAGGACTTTTTTGTTTCCCTGGATGATAAAAATCCTCAAAGAGAAACATTTTGATGATGTGGAAGAGGTGAAACAAAAAATAGCAGAAGCACTAAAAGGCATCAAAACTGATGGGTTTAAAACTGTTTTGAGCAGTAGAAAAAGCGTCATGATAGATGTTATCGCATCAAACGGAGAGTACTTTGAAGGTGACTGAAGTTTAAACATGTAAGAATGGGGTACCTGGTCCTAAACCAGGGGAAGTGAAGATCAGATGGAGGCCCAAACTTCACTTGAACGTAGATTTATGTACCTAATCCTGACTTGTACCCCACATCTCTATAATAAAATAAAGTTATAACAAAAGAATAAATACACAATTTTTATAAATAAATTCAGTTTTTTTAGGGGGTCCCCCATACTTACTTTGTAATTTAAATTGATTTTTAATATCTGTGAAATCATAGGATTGCTATCATGATTGTGTTTTCAAACATTCATCAAAATAAATACATATAAAAACAAAATATTTTGCTTAGAAGTATCTTGCCCAGCACCCCAGTGGTACCCATGACATGCTTTGGAGGCACCCACATTATTTATCCTAAACCGTGCTTTTTCTGCCTTCTTCGTGGGTAAGGGACGTGATAGAAATAGGTGCTAAACAGTATATGGTTTAAGGCCTGCTTGATGGCTGGCATTTTTCTGGGACAGTTTTTAATATGGCCACCTTCTGCCCTAGAGGTGGCTAGCATTAGTGACAAGAGGCAAAGGGATCCCGTTTGTACAGACTGCTCAGGGCTGAGTGTGGGCTGGTTGAAAAGAACTATATAGATATCAGTGATCATCATTCTCATGATGACAATGATGATTTCACATATGGCTGCTGTAAGGGTGAACGGCATGGGCTCATTTGTATGCCGGCATCTGGCAGACTGTCACACATCTGCAGAATATAACCTAAACTGCACTATTAATATTTCCCCTTTGCATTCTCCCCAAAGTGTCTGTCTCCCAAAATGCCTAAAGAAACTTCCCTCCCACTTGAAGGCCTGGAGGCAAAACTCAGAAATCATGTCACCTAGACTGGGGGAAGCAGAAGCTTGAAGTGACAGCCAGCTGAGCTCGAGCAGATGTCTGGCTCATGGAATAGCTATGTGGAGAGAAGGGAACCACCACCCACACTCATTCCATCAGTGGCTGCACTGCCAGGCACAGTTTGTAGGCAGGACCAGACAGCATATAGAGTCTGTTATGTGAGCACCAAAAGATGCCAGGTGTGGGCCTGTCATCTCCCAGAACCGCCAAGTATGTGTCATGACTGCCACGACCTGATGAAAGTGCCTTAGTTGAAACCACTCTGGAGGTGGCTGAGCACTGGTGGCAGGAACTTGCTAGCTGTACCAAAACCAAGTCTTTTTACTTGGGCACATAGCCAGACTACACTTCTCAGCCTGCCCTGCAGGGAGAGGCAGCCACATGGCTGCTTCCAGCCCAGGGAATGCATGCTGCTTTAGGGCCTGGCCTACAGGAATCTCCTGTGTGTGGTCTTCCATGGCCTGCTTTTTCTGTCCTGCTCTAGATAAACATGGTGACATTGGGGAGCTGCAGGGTAAGGAGGCCAGAGTCTCTTTATCACTGAGGGGATGAGGCTCCTGCTGGTGGGATCATCAATATTGAACTTTATAGGTGAAATAATCTCTGATTTGTTTGAGCCATTGAGGAATCTGCTTTCTATCAGAACAATCGGAGCTTTACTATAATTCTTAGAGTTAAGTGTCCAGGTTAGATGGTGTGATCAACTGTCTACTGGGTGGGTCCATTTTGATGACCCGCTACTACTTCAAGCTTGACATGTTGAAGAACTTTCTATATGTCAGAATATTCCACACTCTAATAGAGTAATGGATCATGCACATGGTCCCTGCTCTTGTAGAATTTACATTTAATATGGGGACACCAGGAACATACAAATAAGGAAGCAATTTCAAATGGTGGTAAGTACCATGGACATAACAAGGACAGAGAGTTATTAGTAGCTACTTGGGAGTTCATGGGAGAAAGTGCCTGTGATCACTGATATCTATATGGCTCTTTTCATGACATGTAGCTTGCCATGTGAATTCTGGGGGCAGAATATTACAGACAGAGGGAAAAGAAAATGCAAAGAATGAAAGAACGAGGTTTACCCAAGAATATAAAAGCAGCTAGTTGACTGAAACAGAGTGAATTACAG
Organism: Tarsius wallacei; assembly: GCA_963574415.1. Taxonomy (NCBI): domain Eukaryota; kingdom Metazoa; phylum Chordata; class Mammalia; order Primates; family Tarsiidae; genus Tarsius; species Tarsius wallacei. Next base: position 24,174 of record CAUYQG010269010.1, read on the forward strand.
AAGAATGCTATGACAGAATATCAAAGAAGGAGGCAGGCCCCAGAGCAAGTTATCTAAGTTATCTCATAGGCCAAAGTAAATAACTTGGATTTTATTCTACATTAAATGAGAAGTCACTGGAGTGCTTCTAGCAGGGAAAGAATGCTATCTGGATTAAAAGGTTGAAAGGTCTGTTCTGACTGTTATGTAGGTCATGTGTTGTGTAAAAGAGCAAGAGAGAATGGAAACCAGACAGGGGACTATTGCAGTCACACAGGTGAGAGACCGCAGTGGCCTGTGCTAGTGTGGGTCGGTAGGAGTAGAGATGGAGAGATATGAGTTGATTTGAGACATGGTTAGAGGAAGCATTGGCAGGGCTGGCTCATGGACAGATTAGCCCGGGAGTAAGAGGTGGCTGGTGAGTGACCGAGAAGAATCAACACTGACTCCTGGGTCAGTTGCTCAGCTGCCCGAGTGATGAAGCCATGGATAGAGACTGGGAATTACAGGAAAGAATCAGGTTTGTGAAGGAATGGAGTGCATGCTGGCTACCCAAGAAAGGATCATTAAATTGAGGGCCAGCATAGTGAGGTGAGAATACTGGCTCAGACACTCATTCAGCAATTGTCTTGGCTTTTCTAATTTTAGTTAAACAGAAGACATTTCAGTGTTATTATATCAAACATACATACACTTGGGGGGTAGAAATTGGATGCTGGTTCCAGGTAGGTTTGATCTGTGAAATTTCATCAAGCTGTACAATTATGATATGTGTGCTTTGCTGAATGCATATTATATGTCAATCAGAGGTAAAAACAAGGTACTAAAAGTTCCCAGTGCAAGAACTTGGAACTCAGTAAATGTCAGTCACTATCATTTTCACTACTAGGATACAATGGAACCATCTCATGTATCCCTGTGGCCCTTGCTGTCCATACAGACCGTCTAGAAACCCTTCCACAGAAGAAGGAACCCTGGCTGACTCGAGGGTCTTATCTTATTGTTCATAAAATATCTAATGTTAATTTATGGCACAAAAGCTTCTGCATGAGGGAATTGATTCAAAGTCCCAAATTCAGTGCTGTTCCTGGCCCATTCCCTGAAATGCAACGTTTTCTGACTTTACTGCTAGGATGCACGTGTCTCCTAGATGCCAGGATAGGGTAAAAGGGAAAGTTCTCTACGAGTGTTAGGTGTTGCAGTTGTGACATTCCTTTGTATTTAATTTTCCCCCAAGCCCACTCATACCTGAATACACTTGATTCAGGCCAATTGATTGTTGGCCACAAGGAAAGGATACTAAAACTCTGATTGGTTATCTCAAAGTTCCATAAGTTAATCCTCAGGTCATCAGCAGACATGTAGGTCTCGTAGTCGCTGTTGACTGATATGGAGTTGATGTGGTATGTGTGTGCGTTGGCAAAGACTCTTCGTGGGGTAGCCTCCACCATCAGGTCCATGGGTCTCAGGACAGGCACCTGGGAAGCAAGACAAACATACCATTTCAGAACCAAAGTTTTTCCTAGGACAAGGGTGTGCATGCTTACATCCTCGATTCTCACACACAAAACCACAACCACACTAAAGTCCTGTAAGTTAGAGAAAGGACGCTAATAACAAACCCTTTGTTGTTCCCATTCCCTTTTGTTCCTTTTAGTTTTACTCCTTTCTCAAAAGATATCTCCATCACTTAGTCCTGCTGAGAAATTTCATTCTTTATAAATTCGAAACTTCCCCCCGGCCCTTCCTTGTGGTCTCATCTCAGAAGAACTTGAGTTCCATTGTAGGATAACCTTCCAGAGCTGTTTTTTTTTTGTTTGGTTTGTTTATTTTTATTTATTTATTTTAAAACATGGGATCTATTTAAAAAAGGAAGTTGTAGGAAAATTTTAGAAATGTCTAGTTCAGATGACCACTTATCTACCTAATCCTGAATTGTACCCCACATCTTTAAAATAAAGGTTTTTTTTTAAATAAAAAAAGAAAGAATTGTCTAGTTCAGCTTTAATGTAAATTTATCCTTTATGTTTTTCCATCTCATGGCTTTGGGGTCCTAAATCCCACCCTGGCTTTGTCTTCAATCCTTAAGGGCATTTTGAGAAAACTTATTATCTTTTTTTTTTTTTGAGTTGGAGTCTCACTCTGTTGCCCAGACTGGAGTACAGTGGCATGCTCCTGGTCACCACAGCCTCGACCTGCTGGGCTCCGGCAATCTTTCTGTTTCAGCCTTCCAAGTAGCTGGAACTACAGGAACGCCCCACCATGCCCAGCTAATTTTTGATTTATTGTCGAGATGAGGTCTCGCCAAGTTGCCCGGGTGGGTCTTGAACCCGCGGGCTCAGGCAATTCATTCACCTCAGCCTTCCAAAGTGCTGGGATTACAGGCTGAGCCACCGAGCCCGGGTGGTATGTGGTTTTTGAAAGGTTTGTATCATTGTTAATAAATTGTCTGCCACAAAGACAAAGACAACATCAGTTTACACTCCCCAAACTCATGAACAACACTACATATAGTACCTAATTTTTTCCCGCCATCTTAATAGACTTATTTATGATCTCATGTTAGTCTTAATTTGTATTTCGCTGGTTACAATGGTATTGAATATTTTTTCACGTATTTGTTGGTAAAATGTACTTATTTAAAATACAAGTTTCGGCTGGGCTCAGTGGCTCAGCCTGTAATCCCGTGCTTTGGGAG
>CAUYQG010269015.1:0-53663 GCA_963574415.1 Tarsius wallacei
AGGTCAGACACTGAGAATACAGACTTCTAGACACAAACAATGAAGATGCCCCAGAATGATTGGTCTCAAACCACAAACCCAGATATCAAGACATGAATAGAATCGAGGAAAGGCAAGAGGAAAGAATGAAGGAGTTGATAACTGAGGTAATAGCAATAAAGAATGCAGTGAATGAAATAAATAACAAACTGATAAGCATGGAAAGCAGAATTAGCAAAGCAGAAGAAAGAATCTCAGAGCTTGAGGACCAAAATATGGAACTAACCAAAACTGTCAAAAACATAGAAAAGAAGCTTAGAAAGACAGAGCAAAATCTTCAAGAGATGAGCGATTATTTCAAGAGGCCGAACCTAAGAGTAATTGGACTTCCTAAAACTGAAAGAGAAACAGAGACCACCCTGGAACAAACATTCCATGAATTTATCCAAGAAAACTTCCCTTATTTTCTCAGTGAGGTGACCATTCAAACACAAGAGATTCAGAGAACCCCTGCAAGAAGACAAATGAGTAGACCAACTCCTAGACTCATAGTAATTCACCTACACAAAGTAGGTATAAAAAAAATCCTAAAGGCAACGAGAGAAAATGGTCAGACTACCTACAGAGGAAGACCAATTAGAATTGCAGCAGACTTATCTACAGAAACACTTCAGGCTAGGAGAGCTTGGAGCCCAATCTTTAAAGTTCTCAAAGATAAACAATTTCAAGCAAGAATTATCAACCCAGCTAATCTAAGCTTCATCAGTGATGGAGAATTAAAAGCTTTCCCAGACATCCAATCCCTAAGAGCTTATGCTGCCTCCAGACCAGCTCTACAAGAAACACTTAAGAATGTATTAAACACAGAAGAAAGTAAAAAAAGAATAACAGTGTCTTTCACAAGAATGCAGGAAAAAGATTTAAAACACACATGAATCAATCCCAAAATCAAAAGAAAGGCAACAAACAAACAGCAAAACAACAACAAACTCTATAAGAACCGCATGACAGGGACAAACTCCACATTTCAATAATTAGCCTGAATATGAACGGACTAAATGCACCACTGAAAAGACATAGAATGGCAAAATGGATAAAATATCATGAGGCAGTAATATATTGTTTCCAAGAAACTCATCTCACCAGAAAGGACACTCACAGACTCAAAGTAAAATGATGGGAAACAAAATTTCAGGTGAATGGAACACAAAAGAAAACAGCAGTCACAATCCTAATATCATATCAGACAAAATACCCTTTAAGCTATCAATAATTAAAAAAAGATATGGAAGGTCACTACATAATGATAAAAAGTTCTTTCCATCAACAAGAAATATTCATGCTAAATATATATGCACCCAACATAGGAGCACCAACTTTCATAGAGCAGCTTCCAGGTAAACTTAAAAAAGATATTGACACTAACACTATCATAACTGGAGACTTAAATACCCCACTCACGACCCTAGGCAGATCATCAAGACAAAACACCAACAAGGATATCTAGAACCTCAATGTGACACTTGAGCGAATGGACTTAATTGATACCTACAGAATACTCCACTCAACAACCATGGAATGTACATTCTACTCATCAATGCATGGCACGTACTCTAAGATCAACCACATCCTTGGCCATAAATCAAGCCTTAACAAATTTCACAAGGTTGAAATCTTGCCATGTAAGTTCCCCAAACACCCACAAACATATGGACACTAAACTGCATGATGCTAAGCAGCTCCTGGGTCAACATGGAAATCAAAACAGAGATTAAAACATACCTGGAAACAAATGAAAATGAAGAAACAATTTCCAAAACCTCTGGGATGCCAAGAAAACATTACTAAGAGGGTAATTCATATCTCTACAAACACACATGAAGAAAATGGATAGATTACAAGTTAACAGCCTAACAAATCACCAAAACCCTAACTTCAGCAGATGAATCTAGATCACCAAAATAAAAGCCCAAATTAGGGACACAGAAGACAAAATGATAATACCAAAAAAATCAGTGAAACAAAAAGCTGGTTCTTTGAAAGGATAAACAAGATTGATGGTCCCCTAGCTAGACTGACTTAGAAAAAGAGAGAAAAGCCCAAATAAACACAATCAGAAACACAAAAGGTCAAGTCACAACTGATCCTGAAGAAATACAGAAGATTACCAGAGACTGCTATGTACACTTATATGGAAACAGACTAGAAAACCAAAAGGAAATAGAGGACCTTCTGACAACACACAACCTCCCCAAGTTGAAACAAGAAGAAATCAAGACCCTAAAAAGACCAATAACAATCCAGGAAATTGACTATGTCATAAGGAAATTACCTACAAAAAACAAAGTCCTGAAACAAATGACTTTTGGGCAAAATTCTATAAAACATACAAGGAGGAACTAATACCAGTCCTACTGAAAGTGTTCCAGACAATCGAGAAAGATGGAATTCTTCCCAAATCATTTTATGAAGCTAATATCACATTGATACCCAAGCCAGGTAAAGACGCAACAAAGAGAACCACAGGCCAATATCCTTGATGAACATTGATGCTAAAATTCTCAACAAGATCCTAGCAAATCAGATTCAACAACACATGTCAAGAATCATCCAATATGACTAAGTAGGCTTCATCCTCGGGATGCAGGGCTGCTTCAACATTCCTAAGACCATAAACATAATTAAATACATCAACAGATGTAAAAACAAAAAACACATGATTATATTATTAGACATGGAAATAGCTTTTGGTAAAATCCAGCAGTCCTCTTGATAAAAACTCTTGAACATCTAGGCATAAATGGAACATACCTAAATAATAAGAGCCATCTATGAGAAACCCACAGCCAGCATACTGACAGACAGAAATTGGAACCATTTCCCCAGAAAACCGGAACAAGACAAGTATGCCCACTCTCACCCCTCCTTTTCAACATAGTTTTGGAAGTCCTAGCTAGAGCAGTCAGACAAGATAAGGAGATAAATGGTATGCAAATAGGAAAGTTATCTCTCTTTGCAGATGACATGATTCTATACCTTGAAAATCCAAGAGAATCTGTCAAAAACCTCCTTGCACTGATAGCGATTTTGGCAAAATCTCAGGGTATAAAATCAATTTGCAAAAGATACTTGCATTTCTATACACCAACAACAAAACAAACAAAAACCCAAATAAAAAGCACAATCCCATTCACAATTGCCAGAAAAAAAATCAATACCTTGGCATCTTCCTAACCAGAGACGTGAAAGACCTTTACAATGAAAACTACAAAATACTGCTCAATGAAATCAAAGATTACACAAACAAATGGAAAAATAGTCCATGTTCATGGATCGAAAAGAACCAACATTGTTAAGATGTCCATACTACCCAAGGCAATCTACACATTTAACGTAATACCCATTAAATTGCCAGCAGCATTCTTCTCTGACCTGGAAATGACAATACAGGAATTCATATGGAAACATAGATGACCATGAATCACCAAAACAATCATTAGCAAAAACAAAAACAAAAACAAAAACAAAGCATAAGGTATCATACTCCCAGACTTTAAACTCTATTACAAAACTACAATAATAAAAACAGCCTGGTATTGGTACAAGAATAGGCATATAGACCAATGGAACAGGATCGAGATTCCAGAGCAAAACCTCAATTTCTCCAAACAACTCATCTTCGACAAATCCTCTACCATTGACTGGGGATCGGAAAACCTATTCACTAAATGGTGCTGGGAAAACTGGCTGACCACATGCAGAAGATTAAAACAAGATTCCTACCTATCACCATACACAAAGATCAACTCTAAATAGATTAAAGACCTAAATGTCAAACCTCAAACTATAAGAACCTTAGAAAATGCAGTAGATACCCTTATGGAAATTGGAACTGGCAACCAATTCCTTATCAAAACCCCAAGCACCCATTCCATAAGAGATAAGATAGACAAGTGGGACCTCACCAAACCAACAAGCTGCTGCAAAGCCAAAGAAACCATCAAGAGAGTGGGGAGACATCTAGCCCACACACTGGGAAAAAATATTTGCCAACTATATGTCTGAGAAAGACCTAACTTCTAGGATTGACAAGGAACTCAAACATGCCAAAAAGAAAAAAACCAAACAGTACCATTATAAAGCGGACAAAAGATATGAATAGACAGTTCTCAAAAGAAGACATGGAAGCGGCCAACAGATACATGAAAAATTATCAGCCTCACTAGTCATCAAAGAAATGTAAATTAAAATTACACTGAGATATCACCTAACTCTAATCAGGATGGCTATCATCAATAACTCAAAAAACAACAGATGCTGGAGAGAATGCAGTGAAAAGGGAACACTTTTACATTGTTGGTGAGAGTGTACACTAGTGTAGTCTCTGTGGAAAACAGCGTGGCGATTCCTAAAAGATCTAAAAATTGACTTTCCACACGATCCTGCAATCCCCCTACTGGGAATATACCCACAAGAACTCAAATCATTCTATCAGAAAGATACCTGCACACGTACATTTATTGCAGCATTATTCACAGTAGCAAGAACATGGAACCAACCATGTTGCTCATCAAAAGAGGACTGGATAAAAAAAAAGTGGTACATATACACGATGGAATATTATGTAGCCAAAAAGAAGAACAAAATCATGAAATTCACAGCCACCCGTGAAACAAAGAACTGAGTATCACATGTTCTCATTCATAAGCGGACCTTGAACCATTATAGTAATACTGTAAGAGAATGATTGGCAGTAGCGTGAAACTGCCGAGTGGGGGGCAGGGAAGCAGGATTGGCAGTAGTGGGAATCTGCCTGGGGAAAGGGGGGCACGCCTCATTAACAAGGGTACCTGCATAACAAGCATTTGTATACCTAACCCTGAATTGTATCCCACATCTTTAAAATATAAAAATTAAAAGGAAAAAAAAAAAAACCTAGAAAACCACTTCACTATTTTGAATACAAGTATAAAGAATAAGTTACTTTATTTTCGCTATACAATCGTAACTTCAGGTAACCAGATACGTACAGAAAAAGTTTTGTCATTATCCTAGCAAATAAACAAATAGATTATCAAACTCAGTGGCTGTCAGCACCACAAAATAAGAGAAAGAAAACCAAACATGTGCTTTCTAATGGAAGCTCACACAGTCACTATGAGAAAATCTTTTTAAAAATTCTACCTGAATCCAATCAAAACTTAGATAAAACTTACAATTTCCAGGAAATACAAGAAGCAGAGAAGCAAGTTAGATACCACAAGAATGCAACCATGAAATCGAAGACTTTGTGAAACTATGTAAAACAAATGACCTCTTTCTTACAACTGGGTCAAGATAAAATGCATTTTCAAGATAAAACGCAAAGGAATGTGGTAATATATTAGGAGAAACTATAAATTAAGAGACTTAAGGGGAATATCAATGAATCTAAATCTCTATATCTTTTATGATTTTCGATTCAAAGAAATTAATTAAAAAACCACATGAGAGGGAATTGAAAACAGATTTTTACTAGTTTGATGTTAATGAAATATAGCAACTATATATTAATCGGTGAGATAATTATATTGTGGTTATATTTTTTTTAAATAAATTATCATTATATACTTCAAAATATTAAAAATTATTTACATTAAGTGATATAACTTCTGGAATATTTGCTTCAAAACAATCCAGGGATTAGGGAGAAAATGGATGAGATATATAAAAGAAAATATGGCACATAATGATAATTGCTAAGATGCAGTCATGTGTACACCTAGTTCATTATATTATTCTCTTCTATTTTATATGTTTGAAACTCTCCAAAATAAAGTTAAGAAATAAATAAAAATATATGCAAAATTAAAATTCATGACAACTGTAACACAAAAAGTGGAAGGTGGATAAATAAAGGGATTTGTGGCCCTAGAGTTATCTGGGAAGTAGCATTTACATTAAACGAATAAATTGAGGATACCTGCTGCATTTTTAGGGTAATAATATAAGAGCAATAAAGTATAATAAGCCATTAGAATTAATATTATAAAACAATAAGAATATATAAAAATTTTAAATAAAAAAGTTAACATACAATACCTGGAACAAATTTTAGAAACAGCAAACTTGTAGATTAAATTGAAATATAATCATAATTAAATGTGAGCAGATTATCACAATGAAAAGACAAAGGCTGTCAAACTATTTTGAAGTCACATGTTACTTACAAGCACACATTAAATATTAGAACACAGAATTATTGAAATTAAAATAAATGAAAAATGATATAACATATAAACCCTAATGAAGAGGAAGTGAATTATATCAATATTAAGATTAGACAATTTTTCTTTAAACAAAAATAGTCACTAAAGATAGAGATATATGATACTAATCAAAGAACAGATACATTTGAAAGATACAATAATTCCAAGTTTGTATTTACTAAGCAGTATTGCTTCAAATATGTGAAGAAAAACTTTAAGGGGCTAAAAGATAAACAGATGAATTATAATCCTAATTAATTGATCTTAATAACTGATGGAAGATAAGACAAAAATCAATAATGATACAGAAGATCACAGCAAAATTAGCTACTTTTGCTTGTTTTACTTACAAAGAAGGCTACACAGAAAAGCAAAAGAATAAGAGGTCTTTGAAAAGTTCATAGAAACTGCACATTTTCAAAAAACTATGCATGAGTTTCAACTGTTTGCACCAAAATAAACTTGTACAAACTTGTTGTAATATGTCTGAATAAGATCTACTTAAAGGCACTAAGAAGGATAAGACATTAATTTGAGGAGTCCTCCAGGTAGAGCAACATGAATTCTGACAAAATTGAAGCAAGAACAAACATTGGACTGATGATGAAGTTTTGGTAGAAGAATGGTGAAAATGCTCCAACAAAATCAGCAGTTTTCAAATAGGTAACTCATTTTAAGAAGGAATGAGATGATGTTGAAGATGAAGTTGACAACAGCAAACCATCTAAATCAAATTGCAAGGAAAAAATCTTCGTGCCCTAGTTGAAGAGAACCAATGATTAACAGCACAGACAACAGTCAACACCACATACATCTCAATTGGTTCAGGCTACACAATTCTGACTGGGAAATTGGAGTTGAGCAAATTTTCTATTTGATAGGTACCAAAACCATTGGACCTAGATCAGCTACAGAAAAGTGCAGAGCTTTCGATGGAAATTTTAAACAAGTGGGATCACAATTCTGAAGCATTTCTTTGAAGAATTGTAACAAGAGATAAAATATGGCTTTACCAATACTATCCTGAAGACAAAGCACAATGAAATCAATGACTACCAAGAGGCAGAAGTGGTTTGATCAAAGGGAGAATGGACCTATCAAGAACAAAGGCCATGACAGCCTTTTATTTTTTTTTAATGCTCAAGGCATTTTGGCTTGTTGATTTTCTAGAGGGCCGAAGAATGATAAATTAAGTTTATTATGATTTTTTTTTTTTAGTAAGCTAGGCAAAGGTTTGGCAGAAAAATGTCGGAGCAAACTTTACCAAAGTCCTTCACCACAATAATGTTCCCACTTATTTCTTTCATCAAACAAGGGCAATTTTGCAAGCATTTCCATGGAAAATCGTTAAGCATCCACCCTTTAGTCCAGATTTGGCTCCTATAACTTCTTTTTGTTTCCCAATGTTGAGAAGTCTTTAAAAAGCCCCTATATTTTTCTCCTGTTGATAATGTAAAATAGACTACATTGACATGATTAAATTCCCAGGATCTTTCGTTCTTTCAGGGACGGACTCTATATTTGGCATCATTGCTTACAAAAGGGTCTTGCACTTAATGGAACTTATGTTGAAAAATAAAGTTTATGTGTTTTTATCCTTGAATTTCATTTTTTCACAAACTTTTTGAAGTCCCCTTGTATATAGGCTGTTTGTCAACTATACGTGAAACACTTATGAAAACTGACTATATCTAAGACAACTTTAAAAGCCTCATTGAAATCAAACTAACTTAATTATTCTCTGATTACAGTGAAATTAAGCTAAAACCATGAATTCAACAAAAAACTTCTAAATAAACAATAGGTCAAAGAAGAAATACCGACATAAATTAGAAAATAATTATCCATTAAATACTTCTCAAAATATGATGTACTAGAGCTCGTGGGATGAGGTTAAAGTTGTGCTCATAAACAATTACAGACTAAGTGCTTTTTGAGAGAGCATGAGATGCTGAAAGCCAATTATTTAAGTCTTCATCCATGATGTTAGAAAAAGAGTAGCACATTAAATAAGAAAGAGTAGAAAAAAAAAAAAAAAAGGCAAGATTCCAGAGTCTTAAAACTAAAGCAAGCTTGCAATAGAGAAAATACACAAACCCATAATTTGGTTATTTAAATAGATGACTCAACTGACTAAAAAAAGGTAGAGTTAGGACAAAAATTAACACAATTTGGGCTAAAAATAGAAAGACCTCGCTTAACAATTCTAATGACAATAAAATATATGAGAACTTTATAAACAGCTTTACGCCAACATATTTGAAAATGCACATCGAAGAAACACATTTTTTGGAAAACTCAATTATTCAAAACTGACACAAGTAAAAAAATTTAAAATCTCGATAGTACTTTTCTATTAAAACAATTGAATCTGTATTAAAGATATTTCTACAAAATACTGCAGGTCCAAATAGTATCAGTGATGTATTCTCTAAATAGTATGAAATAAATAATATCAGTCATATGCAAATTATTTCAGAGACAGGCATAGAAGCAACACTTTTCAGTTTACTTTATAACATCAGCATCTCCTTAACTCTAACACTGACAAGGATACAACAAGAAAAATAATTACAGGCCAATCTTCTATCATGAATGTAGAAGTTTAAGAAAAGACAATACTTTATTATCATGTTGGGTTAATTCCAAAATCTTGAGAGTGATTTAAAATTCAAAGATCAATTGTTGTAGCTCATCACACTTAATAAAGGATAATTTAAGATATTCAATATAGTCAGGAAATGTATTTAATGAAATTCAACATGCTTTCATGATAAAAATTATTTGCTAACTAGAAAGAGACAGGAATTTTCCTAATTTAATATGAAGTTTCCACCAATAAAATCCTGTAGTAAACAATAATAGCACAATATTGATAGCTTTCTCATGTAATGAGGAAAAGACACCCACTATCACTACCACCCTTCTCTATTATCATAGAGGTACTAATCTACAAATTACACAAATAAAATAAATGTAAACATACTGGAAAATAAGAAATAAAACTCATCATTTGCAAGAGATAATTTTGTACAAACAGAATAACCTCCCAAAATCTAGAGCAAACTGTTAAAATTAATAAGAAAATTTAGAAGAACCTTGAAACATCAATAAATATACCAGTAAAAAGGCAAATAAAAAATGGTATGTTCAAAACTGTTCCCTTTACAGTAATATCAGTACTTATTTACAAAATATTTGTAGCATATATATATATAATTACACATAAATTAAGATACACATATGTGTGCATATATGTATGTACTTGATTACTTGATCTATGTCCAAACTGACATTTCTGGGCAGTGAAAAATGAACCAGTTTCTTCCTCAGATCATGTAGAGTTGATTGATTTTCATGTTGAAATGAATGAATCTTATTCACTACCCCACACCATACAAGTCCCAGAGGTATTAAAATCTAAATGTAAATAGTAGAACCCCCAAAAACTATCTTAGAAGGAAACACAGAAGGATGTCTTCATGGCCACAGAGTAGGCACAGATTTCTTCAACTGAACAGAAAAAGCACAAACCATAATGAATATTAGGGCTTTTTGGGAACTGACAGATCACCTAACCCAACGTCTACCTTGCAAATGAGAAAATCAGAGTCCAGAGAAGATAAATTCTTGTACAAGATCAACACTTCCAGGAGCTAAAAATCTGAAACTAGTAATCAAGTTTTCCAATTTCATTTCTAGGAGGCTTTGAGAAGCATAACACAATAAGACTTACTAGAATGTTTAGCCCTTTTACTTTTTTAAAAAACATTTATAGCACTTTATACGGCCTACTCAATGTTTTAACCATTTTACCCGTATTGATACATTTAAGGCTCACAACAGCTCTATGAGGTGGGCCCTACTATGATTCTCTACAGTTCACCGATAAGGGAATAGCACTAAGACCTTTAGTTACTTGCCCGAAGTTTCAGAGGTAGTAAGCAGGGAGCTAGGATTCTAACATAGAAAGCCCGAGTCCAGAATCTGACTCTAAACCACCATCTCTCACAAATATCAGAAGCTACAATTACAATTTCTGTGTTTTAGTTTCAATTCAAGTAACTCAGCATTTGCAGCACCTAAGGGTTTTGTTAAGGATTAAAATTCAATTTGTTTGCCACCTATTTTAGATGGATAAATAAATTCAAATCTATATTTCATAAAAATTTTTTTCCAAACAACCTTACCATACTTACAATTCCAGTAGCACTTGATGTTGTGCATTACATAATGTTTTATCTTGAATTTCCCACTTTTTAATGAATGTAATTTTAGACATGAACACTTTACTCCACAGTAGGCCCACTAAGACTTCCTTAATACACTTCCATGCTATTTGATCTGCATTCTATCATGCTTGCATTTGCCATCCTCATTTGCTTGTTATTTTATATATTCATATTTTATTTCACAGTTAGAATATTCTTTTAGAGCAATCTATCTAGTTTGTTTTATTTTATTACTTTATATTTTATTTTATTTCATCTTGGTGGGAGCACTGTGTTTCTATGCTCCTTTAGATTTTAGTATTTGTTGACAAGCATCTAATACAACCCCAGACAAAGTGTTGAAAGAATAAATGTTCATAGTAGTATAGCATTCTGCAATGAGTTCACAAGTGGCTTTGGATGTCTTCTTTCCAGGATTAAAGGATACCCTGAGGTACTGCATTTTATTTGTTATTTTGTCAAACTTTGTTCTAGGGATTAAAGAACAAGTTAGAACAAATACTATTCTTCTAAATTTTGCTCAGGAGTTTCTAGTAATAGCAAGAAAAATTACTTACAGACAGTCTATTCCACTGCTTTCAGTAATTTAATTTCAGTAACTGAGTCAAATAACCAATTTTAGAAATATAAAGCACATCCCCAGACTTTCTATCATATCTGGTGCCATGTATGTCCCTGGCTGACAGACCATTAGTTCTGTAATTCACTCTATCATGGAAGATGGCTAATTAGCATTTGTTTACAGCATTTTAAGTAGTTCTGTTTAATTACTGAAAACTTGAAATGTGTGTTATGCTTTACAGCCCACATATTATTGTTTTTAATACTCATTAATTGATGACAATGAAGAATAAGGGTGAAGATTGCTCAATTACCAGATATTATATGTATACATTGGATAGTAGAACTAAAAATAACTTATAGTTATTCTGCAAAACTTTAGAAGGAAGTTCTGAGACCTTTGCTTTCATAAAAGCATGCTCTCTTTAGCATTCATTACATTGTAAGAAAATCTTAATTGTAAAATGGGATTAATTAAATCTACTATCTAGCTTCCATTTAGGATGTGGAAAGTTTTTTGTTTGTTTGTTTGTTTGTTTGTTTGTTTGTTTTGTAATGCAATGGAGTATACCTTAACCTTCTTTGAGAAGGCTAAAGAGGAAAAATGATATATAAATTAAAATGTTACTAATACAAGCTACTGATATGGAATGGCAATACATTTCTATCAGTCTCAGAAAAGAAGAAACAAAAGTGACTTTTGCTGAATGCAATCTCATAAGTAATTTTTCACACTTCCACTCATTTGCATACCATTCAAGACCCTCCACAGCCTTATGAATAGATTTTTGCAAACAAATACAATAGTCATCCCTACACAGCATTCTGCAATTGATAACTACTTTGAACATCTGTTTAATATAAAATCTGCTAGAAAATTGGGTGTTTAAAATATAGGAATGCAATGAATATTTCTTCAGTGAAGAAAGAAAACTGGAATGGTGAACAGTTTCAAAGGTTGTTGAGAAAAATTCAAAGATTTACTAACCCAAATATTTTCATAGGCTTATTGCAGCTAATGGTCAAGTTAGTTAAAGGATTAACTTGATTTATATCTTGGGAAGTGGACATTTCACCAAACTATCAAGCTGAGAAAGTATTATGATGGTAATATGTTCCTTAGAAACCGACGCAAAAGCTAAAAATTATTTTCTGACTTTTTATCAGTCCAAATGGTAAAGGAGTTACATAATGGTGCCTTGCTAAAAGTGTTCTTTATTACTTGCAGCATATTTTAGATGTTTTCAACAAGATTTTCATGACTTAGAAATATCCACAAGGCTCGTGTACTTCCTAAGGAGTTCTGCAATAGACTATGCTGTCGAAAACGATTATCCCTACTCGTTGTTTCACCCTAGGCTTTCTGTCAATCTGTCCTTACTAGATGCTCAGACACTGCATCTAATTTGTACCTGAAGGCATATGCAGGAGAATAATACTTATCAAAATGGAATGGGATGGACGCAATGATAGAACTAATGCTTTGTTAGAGAGGACGTTAACTAGGGATTCTGCAATTCTTTTGTTTCAGCAAGCTTTTAGTGATATTGTTGAATAATATATACTTGAAGATCATCCTGCATTATCTAGTAATCTCAGAAATCAGTGTTTTTCACTTACCACTTCTACAAGGCTTTCTTTTTCTTTATAATTTCTAGTGGTGATCAGACATGTTTGAATGAAATGATTTAATGAAAAAAAATCACATCTCTAAGAGGCAGTATATTAAAGATGTGAGGAGAAAGAGGGCTTTTTAACAAATTGGTGATCCAACTGGTAAGCTATGGTCATAAATACATTAAAATTTATCTAAAGAGCACACACTGAGTTTTATAATTTCTGACAGCAGAAAAAGGTCTATCCTTATTATAAATTGTTAGTAACTATCAAGAGAACTCAAGATATTGCTTTAATATAGTTTATCTTGTCTGAAACCATTAGGACCTTTTTGAAAATTAATGGAGTTTATTTTGGCATGAGTACCTTAAAATAGTAACCCAGAGTGATTTTTCCTTACTGGAGGCATTAGGTAATATTTGGACAATGTTTGCTTGTCACTATAGGAGGGCGTACCAATATATATATAGTTTATGTCCAGCAAATATAGATATATACACATATATGTGTATATATGTATATATGTATGTGTATGTGTATATATATATATGTATATTCAGCAAATATTATTTAACACCTGAACTAACTATGAGTGTAATCTTAATTCCCAGAAGATCTCACCTAAGCTGATGTCGTCAGTGAATATATTTGATAAATGAATTAATAAATGAATGACTATCTTAACAGTGAGCAGAAATTAACGTCCCATTAAATGATATATTATATAATTAAAAACATAACAGCATGTCAAACGAAAGGCAACAAATACAGAATGTTCTTTTGAAGCCAGATTTCATTATTCTGAATTTTGAATACAATCTCATAGGTATTTCTTCATACTTGGACTCATCAAAATGACATTCAGGATACTCCACAGCCTGGTTTCAATTTTACTTCCTTCCACTCTTTTTCACATGCCTGTTTCTTCACCCACAGGGCTTTTTCCACTTCTGCCTTAATGAGAGCTCTAGATATAATGCTCCATCCACCTGGGATACCTTTCCATACCCAGCCATTTTTTTTAACAGTAATTTCAAATCTTTCCTTTATTTATTTATTTATTTATTTTTGTTGAGTTGGAGTCTCATTCTGTCACCCAGACTGGAGTGCAGTGGCCGCTCCCGGCCACTGCAGTCTCGACCTGCTGGGCTCCGGCAATCCTTCCGCCTCAGCCTTCCATGTAGCTGGAACTACAGGCGCGTGCTTCCACATCCGCTAATTTTTTTGATTTATTGTAGAGATGAGGTCTTGCCAAGTTGCCCAGACGTGTTTCGAACCCGTGGGCTCAGGCAATCCACTCACCTCAGCCTCCTAAAGCGCGGGATTACAGGCTGAGCCACCGAGCCCGGCTATCTTTCCTTTCTTAAAGAGTCATCTTTCATCATGCATGTAATCACCTACACTAATCTCTCATTTTCATCAGTTACTAACTCTACCATTATGGCCTGCTCATGCCATTTATGCAAAGTCTGTATAGAATGATGCAGTCAAAAATACATGGAGGACTTCTCATATTACTAGAATGATTTCAGAGGCTGAAATCTTCTTGTACAAATTTTTACCACATGGTATGTACTATATGCAACCAAAGCTCTAGCACTTTACAAACATATCAGTTTTGCATTACATTCTATGAACTAAGCACTACTATTTCCATTTTCTAGGTGAGGAAACAGATTCTTAATAAATAACTTTATGTTTACTAACCTACATGTAACAGGGAAGCGGATCTGCCTAGCAAAGATTCTACTCTTCCTGCTTACTCATCACTGACGGGCAATAGCTGTCAAGCCTCACTCGTACCTAGGTGTGGTTAATAAAATGTGAACAGATGGAATGGGCACTTCTTCCTGACCTGAATTGTAAAACTGCCAGGACATCTGCTGGTTTGACATGTTGCCCAGGGAGATCATGGGAGCCATCCACTAAAAGATATTGGAGCTTCCTGCAGCCTGGCTCTTGGGAGAATGAGAACAGTGCCTCCACCTTTACTCTATCTCCTCCTCTGGGCCCTGACTGAACTTTATGCAAGAAAGAAATACATTTCCATGTGTTAAAACTTACATATCAGGGTTTATTTGATACTGAGGTAGGCATACTTTAAGTAATATATTGTACAATATTTGTCCTATATGAAAGGTCAAATAAATCAATGTTTTCTTAACTTACAACACACCAGATAATAAGGATGACTATACATTCCAGTTTGTCCTGTATAATCTTGGTTTAAGTCTGATGTTACAGCATAATCAGTGACAGAAACCTTTCCACTCTCAAAAGTGTCCTTATTCGGCTGGGCACAGTGACTCACACTTGTAATCCCAGCACTTTGGGAGGCCAAAGTGTGAGGATTGCCTGAGCCCAGGAATTCAAACTGCCTTAGGCAATATAATGACACCTTGTCTCTACAAATATGTGTATATATATATATATACACACATGGTATCACGTGCCTATAGTTCTAGCTACTCGGAAGCCTGAGTTGGGAAGATCACTTGAACAGAGGAGGTCGAGAACCGCAGTGAACTGGGATCATGCCCCTGCACTTCATCCTGGGAAAAAGAATGAGATCTTGTCTCAAAAAAGAATTCTTATTTGGATGAAAAAATTTATGGTCATTCTATTGATATGGAATAAGAAAGAAGAAATAGTAAGATTAATTAGGGTCAGAAAACGTGAGCATGAAATCACACACTGCCATTTGTGTGATACAGGGCAAGTTCATTTCTTTGCATTTCAGTTCCCAGCCATCAGAATGGGCATAAATATGGATGTTACTTACCTCTCAACATTGTTGTGAAATTCAAAGATGATAACATGTGCATGAAAGAGCCTTGACAATGATGAAGTACTGTGCAAATATCCAGTTATTAATAAGAGAAAACTATGAAAGGATGACATTTTAAGAAATGTATAGGAAGTTTTTCATGAATAAAAATCTTTCTTTAAGTCAATAAATCATTCACTCTACCTCTGGGTAAAATGTATGTGCTAATATTTGACGCTTGTTAAGAACTGGATTATATTTCTACAAAAATTAAATCAGGCCTATTGAACAGTTGCCTCTGGGATATTTGACTTTCAAGACTGAACATCTAGTCTCCCTAACAAGGAGACACAACCACATTGACTTCGCTGGACAGAAACCCCAAACAAACTATAGTGCCTCACTTTCCAGGGAACTTGCAACTGCCCCTACTTCCTACTCCTTTCTTTTTCTCCTCCCCCCTTCTTCTCTGAGTCCTACTCTTCCTCCTCCTTCTTTGCCTTCTTCTTCAACCTGTGGTGCTCTTTTCAAAGGGGGAAAAGGGGAGGCTTTAGCCAAGTCCAATCATTCCTCCAACTAACCGTCTATTCAACCCTTCATCCAGTGTCTACTTACTGAGCATTTGCTGTGGGAGTGTTAGCAGTTTGCTAGGTGCTAAGAAGATGAGTAAAAACATACGGTTAATGGCCTCATGGAACTTACAGCCTAGAGGGAGAAGGGACAGGTATAAGTTGCAAAATAGTAAATAAAAAAAATTGAAAAGAAGATATCTGTTAGAAAGTGCAGTAAAACACTCCAACTATGTTTGAAAGACACAAGTAGATTTTCCTAAATTAATAACAATTGATTTGAGATCTGAAGCGTGACTAGCTAGGTAAAGATGAAATGAAGAAGGTGGGGAAGTGGGGTGAGGTGGTATAGAGCGTAGTAGGGAAGAACATTCCAGTGAAAACAGCATGTGCAAAGGCCCTGTTGAGGGAAAGAACATGAGCTGTTCAAATAACTGAAAGAAGTCAATTTAGATAGAGCACTGAGCAAGGCTGAAAGGTGTGAGTCTGTAGATGACAAAGAAACAAATGATGTGGAAACTTGTAGGCACAGGAAAAAG
This sequence comes from Tarsius wallacei, assembly GCA_963574415.1. Taxonomy (NCBI): domain Eukaryota; kingdom Metazoa; phylum Chordata; class Mammalia; order Primates; family Tarsiidae; genus Tarsius; species Tarsius wallacei. Next base: position 16,513 of record CAUYQG010269015.1, read on the forward strand.
TTGTCTTTTTTCTTAGGACAATGAGAAATCCCTGAAAGTGTTAATCAGAGGGTGACATGATTGGATTTGTCTTTTAAAAAAAATGTCATTTTGGACACAAAATATAGTTGGGTTAAAAACATGTTTTATATCCATTGCCCATAAGGCATGCTTGACAGAAATTGTTACAAGCATTTGATTATTCTCCTCTTCTTTGTTCTTACTCAGTATCTCTCTCCACCATCTTCCTCTCTACTAATGCATTTCCATTACTTCCTTCAGGACCAGATTTACTTTAAAATTAACAACCCCTATGCATCATGCTCCTACTTTGAATTCCTTCCTCATTTGCAAGGCACTTATAATATGGTAAAATTAATTTTAATTTTCTATTTTATGTATTCATTTTCTAAAGTAAACTTTGTCCCTTAAAGTATATAGGTTTTAGAACAAAAATTATTTCTACAGATAACATTTTAGTGTTCGTTTCTTCCCACTATTAATAATTGACCTTTCCAGTTCATAAATTGTATCTTTTGCAAGTATTGTAACAGGAAAATAAAGATAGTACAAATGTTTATTTGTAGCAAGTGTATAAGCAAGCCCAAGCCCACATAATGTGTTTGAAAAAAAAAGTTCTAATGACTACTCTTAGATTAAAAAATGTAATAAATATTCCCAAAATGAAACTTAGAATTCAAATTCAATAAAATATCAAGAAGAGGATATGTTAGAATTTATCTTCTTAAATTTAAGTTAAAGTCAATCAAGTGACCAACTACAGAGATAAATTTTTATAAGAATTTTCACATTATAGATGAAAGGGTAAAATTTCAAAACGAAATGACTTAATTAAATAATCTTAACTAAAGTGCAGCCATTTTAACGTTGCTTAACTTTGTCATGTTTTTCTAGCAGTTCACTTTAACTAATCCTCTAGTCATTAGCCAAGAGCAGAACCATTTTCCCAGAGATAGTTATTGATAATTTACAACCCACTTCCCCAGGTCTGCTTTGTACTGTCTAGTTTTCTACTCCAAGTTTGTCTTTTAGCCATAAGTAACCAGGATAACCTATGTGACACAGGCAGACCCCATCAAATAAAGCAGCCCTTCGTGACCTAGGTAACACAAACCCCATCACCATGGCAACACTATGTGATTAGCCTACCCATCTGCCTGCCTTCTAGCAGTGCCTATACTTGTTAGTCCCTTTGTGATGATGTAAAACTAACCATCGCCCAATCACCTTAATGACTTGCGCCATCAAAGGAAGGGTTTAAAAAGCATTCAACCTCAAGCAGTCATTGCCTTACTTCTTTGTAAGCATTCGCTCCCTCCCCAATTTCGGGGAGGTGGATTCCCATTTCTCTCTAAACTACTTTGTAAATAAACCATATTTTCAAATCTAATTTCTGTGTAATTCTTTGCATCTTACCTGCACCGCTGACTCAACATACTGGCTAACAATCCTCCCAGATCCAGCATTTTTAGAGCAAACAATACAAATTCTGTTTTTTACAAAATTTTTTCAGAATTAATAATTTCATAGCTTGATTCTCACTTTTTAGTAAGTTATATGGATTAAAGAGAAGGTTTAGCAATCTCCTGTTATATATCAAAGGAAGAAAGTCAGAAATAAAAAAAGGATATTCTTTTCCACTATGATGCAAAAATGTGCAGAAGAACTCAAAATATAAAAGAAACTAAATTAAATTATGGCTACATATCTTTTCCTGTACAGGATATGCAATAATGTGTGTTTGAAAGACAGAAATACCAAAATTTTACCTCTCCATCTAGTTTATTTATTTGAAATCCTTTTGTGTTAAATGATCATATCTCCAAATAGAAAATGAAGGGCATTTATTAAGTAAATTTCCTAAGACAGTCACCTTTGACCTGGGAACAAGGAGAGGAGGCACCAATAAGGGTAAAGAAGAGAGGTTGATTTTGAAGCATTTGTTACACTCTAGAACACAGTCAGGTAATAGGGCTACATGCCACCTGAAAGTTGCTTCAGTAGACTGTGTACTGAAAAAGGCATAAACTTTAAAGAAAATAGCATATAAATGAGGTCAGGAAGGCATCCAAAACAAATATATTTACCTCACAGTCAGGTCTAGGACATGCCTAGATTATAGATGAACAAAAAAGAAAATAGAATTGAAGACATTCTGTGTAAAGTAATAAACATTTTTGTTTACTTTTAATTGCATTTGAATAGCAGAGTCTAAACTATCTGCTCCAATATTGCCTTAAATTATTAGTCTATGTGTTACATATCTTTAAAAAAATAACCTCTTGAAACAAAAAGTTGTTTTCAATAAAACATTACTCATGTTTATACAATAGATGGACCACTGAACTAATTCAAGGGTCCTTTTAATACGTTTTTGTATACGATTAAGAAATTTGTGTTAATATAGTAAGAATATAAAAAAATCCAAGAGAGAGACGTTAATCAAGACTTAAACTGTGACCTACTTTCAAAATACAGATTAAAGTTCCAAATATGTTAAGCCACAGTTTCAGAGCTCCCATAGTTATTCTACGCATTGTAGTTTTTAGGTAAAATTTTGAGCAGCTTCTTAAATAATTTCTCATTTTATATGAATTTGAAAAGAATGTAATATGTACTCTATGTAAAATCTGAAGTGTAGAATTTCTTTATTTTTATTTTTTTGAGTTGGGTCTCACTCTGTTGTTCCGGCTAGAGTGCAGTGTCACAACCCTGGCTCACCGCAGCCTTGATTTCCTGGGCTCAGATGATTTATTCTGCTTCAACCTCCTCTGTAGCTGGGACTACTAGAGGATCTCATTACCATGCCCGGCTAATTTTTATTTTTAGTTATTTTTTTTTTTAGATGAGATCTCTACAAAAAAATAAAAATTCACTGTATTGCCTAGGCTGACCTTGAACTCCTGGGCTCAAGCAATCCTCTAACTTCGATCTCCCAAAGCGCTGGCGTTACAGGTGAGAGTCAATGTGCTTGACATCTAATATAGAATTTAATAACAATTACATGATAAAAATGTTTTCTCCTGAAATATATAGGGTACTTTATAATAGAAACATATATATGTAAATTTTGATCTTACATTTTCTAGTGTACTATAGTCAAATGAGTAAAACCATCTTGATTGGATCTGTAATGATTAACTTGCAGTTGGTCTGCAGAACATTTCCACTTACGCCAATGGTTTTATTAAAGAAAAACAAAATTTAGCAAAATAAATAAAGTTTTCTCAGTTGCTCAGTCGATAGATGACTTTGGAACTGGAAATAAAACATAGACCACAAAGACAGTATACTTAAGCTCTTATCAATTAGATTTTAATCTACTATAATACAAAAACCACCTAGTATATGGCATTGGAAGTCTGGAAATCATTATAGTTTAGGGGAAGTGACATAGGACTACAGCTAAGAAAGCAGTCATCTAAAGTAGGAAGTTTTAGGAAGGCCATGGTAACTACAGATGAGTGTTGTGGGATTAGAGAGCTATGAAGAAAATAGTTTTGATTCCGATCTTTGAAAAAGGCTCATCAAAAAGGGTCCTTTTTTTAGGAACCTGAAGGTTTCTTCACAGATTCACCTTCAGTCAATATTTTCTTCTCACTTTATATACTGTACTTGCGTGAGTTTATCCATTTTTTTATAGCTTTAACATTATCTATGCTTAACAAGTTTCTACCATTAGTCCAAATCTTTCCCCTTAGTTTTTTAGCCTGTGTATCCAAGATTTTACTAACATTTTCCCCAGATATGTTCTGACATGCATATTAATCTTAATGGTATATATTCAGTCCTGAATCCATTGTCTTTCAACAATACCCTTTTCCCATGGAAGGTCATTTCTCATCATCCTAGTGACTTCCAGGAATATCCAACAGAGAACCTAACCCACACATATGGAAATCATTCTTCATTTCCCCATCCTTCTCATCTGTGCCAACTAGATTTAATGCTATTGATCCTATCTCCTTTTCCCCCTTTAAAACCTGAACTCCTTCAGTAGTCTCCCAATACATGCTCCTGTTTCTACTTTTATATCACATGAACAACTGATTGGTTTCACAAAATAAATTTCACCATATATCTTACCAGCTTAAAACCCTTCAGTGGTCCCTTTACTTTCAGAATCAAATTAGCTATTAATAATATTTGCCATTGAATACATTCTGGTTTCATCACATGCATCACTTATTATCATTTCAAGGATATATCTATAATCTTCATAAAACTTTAATAGCTCACATTATGATGTTTAATTTTTCCTGGTGCTACTGATGTTTAACTTTACTCTCTAAATTACATATACACATTTAAAAACATGTAGTAAATAAAACAAATGGTTGCTCCTTTTCAGCAAAAAATACATAAGTACACATTATTTGAGATCAAATAAGATAGTATAGGTACTAACCCAGTGCACGGTCTTATCAATGTTAATTTCTTTTCTACTCTAGAGGAAAAGGAGAATGCTTAGACAGTCTGTGGGACACGAAACTCATATCAATTTTATATAACAATGCCCTATTATTTCACCCATAATCAAGGCATTCATATTAAGAGTTTACAGAGCTTTGTAAAGCTGCAAATTATAAAAGGCTTATTTGAGAGTCAAAAGAAGCAAGTGATTAATTTACTTGAATGTAAGTTTTGCTCAAATCACTAAAAACAAAGTTATAGTACTTGAAGGTAGAAGTAGACATACATCCTGGAAACTAAAGGTCTTCTTCAGGACCTGATTGAGGAACTAATTCCTGTGGGGAGCAATTAGAAAACATGTCTTTGCCTGAGTTTCTAGAAAGCATGGTTTCAAAAAAGACGTATACAGTAGGATGAATGACCTGAAAAGCAAAGTTACTAGTTAAATTGTAAGCACTTGCTTTGCATGAAAAGTCTCACCTTAGATCAAAGTAGTGAAAAACTAGATTTGATCTAAAGGAACAATGTCTTTGCTTGGTTTCAGGCACAGAGTGTGATTATAGCTGATTAAGATATATGCTCTGGAGATTTACCTAAGGATAAAGCTAAGGAAGGATCTAAGAGGAATGGCTGAGAATGAGAAATGGTGTCTTAGTAAAGGCACAACTTAACTCTGTGCCTCTCAAAGTAAAGCAATTTGGTGTCACTATTTTTTGTTTTGGATTTGTGCAAGGAAGGTACTACATTTTGGTGTAGGTATTTCTCTTTTTTCATTGTATTCATCTAGATAATGCCAATCAAATGAGAGGTGACAGAAAACAGCACTCAAGAAAATTAGCTATAGCTCATTAAAAAGGAAACCAGACTTCTAATTGGCCTTATATTGATGATTACTTTTTTAAAAACCAAAAATAATTAAATGCATTCTACAAGTAGGTTCTAGTTTCGTAACAATCAGGATATAGGCAATGGATAGAGTTTTCCCTGAAATTGACTGGAATATGGCGCTGAAATAAGAATTTCAACTTGGAAAGGAATAGAAAATGTCAGAAAATTTCCATATCAAAGTAAACCAGCAGAATAGAGACATTAAGGAAAACAAAAAGGGACAAATGGAAAATGTACCAATGTCTATTGAAAATAATAATCTTTCTTTAAAATATAGAAAAATGAATGGGGATAATGTAAATAAAAACTATATTCCTACACGATAATGATTATTTGTGATTCACTAGCAGTCACTTATGCAAAAAATCCTTTTTTTCCTTCAAGACTAATACCTCAGACTCCTCTCACTTTTTAATGAGTTTCACACTGCCCCAAATATTTTTAATTGTGTTATATAACTTGTCAATATTCAAAATATTCTTAACACTCTTCTAGCTTCATTGCTCTATACTTTTAACTTGTTTCTTTTATGTGCATTCTTGCCTTTATGTTTGTGGTGATGACAGAGGCAATGCCATTAATTAAAATATGTAATCCAGATATTAATAAGAGACATGAAAAAAATTAATGCAGATAAATAGAATAGACAGAAAAAGCAATAAGGCAGAAGACTATCGTTTTGTAGACAGGCTGATCAGGAAAAGCCTCTTAGTAGAGGTGAATTTTGAACACAGGGCATAATAAAGCAGAAAGTAAATAATTAGCAATGACCTGTCGTTTGAGCAGAGGGAATAGCAAGTCAAATTTTCTGAAGTGGGAACAATCTTAGAATGTTTAAGGCATATCAAGGTGGTCATTATTACTGGAGTGATACAGAATGACAGAGAAAATGAGACAAACTTGAAGATGTGGTAATATAGGGCATTGTAGGTATGCAATAGAATGTAAATCTTATTCTGTACGAGAAAGACATTAGAGGTTTAAAAGCAGGTTAATGACACAACCTGATATATGTTTTAAAAAGCCACTCTGGCAATAGTGGAAAGAAGTTGATCTATGTTTTAAAAAGACACTCTGGCAAGAGTGGAAAAAAGCAGATGACTTAGGTAGTTATTTGAGTCCCCATGAGATACAATCATGAACTGTATGAGATCACCTTCAGATACATATATTTAAAACATGTTTGAGTTTTGGAGATATTTGCAATATACAGGCAAGCAAACTTGATGGATTACACTTGTAGTGAAGAGAAAAACCATAGTTGATTGCTAGATTTTTATTTGAAAAAAATGGATAAATGGGGATTCCATTTATTATGATGAAGAAGCTTGGGGTGAAGCAGCCTGGGAGGATGAAAAATCAAGAGTTTTTTTTCAGGGCACGTGAAGCTGAGATGACTGGAGAAGATGTTGTAGAATGAGTTTGATATATGAATCTGGACAGGACAAGAAATATAAATTAGATAATCACTCATGTATTGATTGTATTTCTTTCTCATGTAGAAAAATAAAAATCCAAATGATTATCTAGCTTATTTATTTATAAATTAATTACAAAATATTTTCTTCTAAGTCTTCTCCTTTCTTTGAATAAAACTATATTATTTCTTGGACATTAACAAAAATCTGGTTATTGTGCATGACAGAACAGGCAGAATGTACAAGATTCTTAACTAGATTTTTCTTAAGTGAGTTATAATCCTTATATAATTCCAAGAAAATTTACTTCCTTTTGATATTTTCTATACTTTCTCCCAGAAAAAGAGGAAATGAGGTAAATACTTTAGTCCCTCAAATCAAATGCTAAAAGTATGACAAATAAAGTAATTTTTTTGCTTAGCATAGTATTTCCTGGAACACCGACACAATTTCAAGTCAAAGTTAAATGCAATGCATATTAAGTACTTGCCTGGCTCTGTTAGAATTAGTGTATTACAAAGCAACTTTTATCTCATTTATAAATTTATAGAGGAAATAAGAAACCTATAGGTTAAAAAATATGAGTACAAGAAAAGAATATAAATTATTAATATGCAAACACTATAATTGGTTGAAGGAAGAGGTAGAGACCATGGTGGTGCTGGCTTTTCAGCAATATAATCATATCCAGATATGTGCAGAGACTAGAACAATAATTTGAAAGCCATAACTAAGCATGATTTACTTACCAAGTGGTTGACCTGCGATGATCCTGGCATTTTCTCCAGCCACTGCAGCCCTCGCATGTCGCTCACTCATGTACTGTACAAATGCATAACCTTTGTGAACGGAGCATCCAACTATTTTTCCATACTTTGAAAAAATGGCTTCAATGTCAACTTTCTTGACAATGGCTGTGTTTAGATTGCCAATGAAAACACGGGAGTTGATGGACTTGGGGTCATTCTTATTGGTGACGTTGCTGGTTTGTGTTTTGCCAGTCATGGTTGGCTCACCTTGTTTTAATCCTTAAACAGACAAACAAACAAAACAAATAATCAAAAGGTAAATCATTAGACTGAATGGGTATCTCGGGTTTTTTTTTTAAAACAGTTTTCCACTATTAAAATTATACTCAGGAAAATTCAAATCTCTAAGAAAAATATATTTTGTAAATAAAATTCAGTAATATAAAATGTAAACACTGTATTGCTAAATGCAGTAGAAAAATACTCATAATGTTTTAACATATAGTTATAAATAAATTCCTTATTTATTTAGTCAAAATTTGACCCAGAATAAAGTCAGAATATTTTGCAATTGTTTTTATTTTTAAGTCCAACTATTTTGTAAAAGAAAACTTGAAGAAGATCTGCTCTTTTCTATCAACAACAAAGAAAATCCAGTATGGCTGAGGTCTGATGAAAAATGAAATACAGTAATATAACCTCTATTTACCATTTGAGTACATGTGTTTTTATTTCTACACTTTCTATAATAGGTACACACATTGTCTACTTCAATGTCACATCCCTTCTATCAGAAATGAACAATTCATTTCATTAAAGGCTGTGGAAGAAAAAAAAATTAAGTCACAAATTCAATCAGAAAATGTTACATAAGAAAAACATAATTTTGAAAATAAGAGACTTAACCAAAATGAATACTATACACGCTACTTATTTGGACTAATAGCACATGTCAGTTTCTAAAAAAAAAAAAATTTTAAACGCATGTGAGCCAGTGCACATCAATGGTCAGCAAATTAGTAGACTGGGTAACTGTTGATAGTTTTTTAAAGTTCATTTTTAAGAAAATTGAACTAAAGATTCCTATAACGCCTAAGAACTGCTAATATGTTTTCAAAACATTTTCTGAGTTTGGCAGAATGTTTAATTGTGTTTACTTAAATTCAATGAAGCTTTTATTTTTAACTACTCTAGCATTTACCAATTTATTTGTAAGGCTTAAAAAAATCATTCATTCATTTAGCAATACTTATTAGGCACCTATATTTCACCAGACATCATCTGCAGTATCTATTAATTTACAGAAACTATTATGGTGAAACTAAAATTTCAACAAGCTTACACTATCTGACATTGCTGATCATTGTTGAGCATTAGCTAATTAGTTCACTTTGTCAGTGACAACTACATTTTTATATGAAGACTCTGAAAATACTGCAATTATAAAAATAAGTGCATCTGATTTTTAAGAATCAGTTTAAATGACATTTCTAATTTAAGCATTAAGTTGGTAGAAGTCTTTAAGGCATGTAAATTGGATATGCTTGAAAATGTACTCACTATGCATTTAAACCAGGTACTTCTGAAATCAAGAGCAACAAAGTAACATAAAATGTTTGGAATTAAGCTGTTCTTTATTGCATCTGGGATTATTAAAGCTTTACTTCATGTTGGTCAGTCAACATTATAAATATCTCCTTATGAGGAAGGTCAATTTAATAAACAAAACATTCAGCTATTTACATAAAAATGGCATAAGACATCTTTAGAAACAAGGATTATACCACTGCCTTGTATTGTTTCAGATTAGCTACATTTAAGTAGTACCTTTATGAATTATTCAAGATAGGGTTGAATAAAGGAAAGCTGAAAAAATTTTGTTTTAATCTTGCAATTTAAGTAACTATTGCATAATTCAAGACAAATGCTCTAAGAATTAACTGAAACAAGAAAAAACAAAGTAGATAATGCAGTCAGTTTCCTTTCTTACAAATCCAGGCCAACATCAGTAACACAATCCATAGAAAGCATATTATTTTCTTTTCTTTCTCTCATGTGATAGATATTTTTAGAAATATCATAGAGTTATTTTCAAGGGTGAACAATTCTTATGGTTGACATTTTACTTCCAGGACAGGATACATTGGTTAAAATGCAAACACAAGAATTGTAAGATGAGGTCAGACCTATGGTTTAGAGAGCCCAGTGGTCTGCCTTTGACAGTGGCTCTCAGTCAAGTTTAATATGAGGGTACAGCTGTATTCTGAATCCTCACTGTAAATGTCAACATGCTCTATTCTTTTACTCTATGTGAATGAAACTCATGACTATGACTACCAACTGTGTAATTTTAATTAATGACTCTTGGTTACCTTAATATCTAAGTGTGCCTAATTTTTTTCACAAACACTGACTTGCCAGTTTCTATCACCGTTTACAATAATAGATTTTGTTTAGTGTTATACGTTGTTCATTTCAACATTCTCTAAAAATCAAGGCTCAACTCAGTGTAAGTAATATTTAGCTTGTATTCCTATTACGTGCATTTTCAATCAGTTGAAGAAGGACTTCCACTTTCAGCCATGATAGAATAGCAGTGACTAAATTAACCCTTCTGACTTGGAACAACTAGAAAACCAGGCAAGTAGAGATGAAGTAACTGTTTTTCAAACATTAAACCACAAGCAGTGTAACCATTAAGTCTGAGAGATAAGAGACAAAAAAAAGTAAAATGCAGAATAGTCACAGCTTTCTTCCTGGAAGCATATTTCAGGTTAAAGAACAGTAGAGAGGAGGTGGGAGAGAGATGTTACAAGCAGAGACAGTAACATACTGAGTTGAAGAGACAAAGGTCAGAGCTCAGAACATCTGAGGAGGCTTGCCTTTGTAGGGCAGCTTTCTGGAGATAAGAGAGCTATCTAGAAAAAGAACTCCACAGCTTTGCTTAGGAGTCTTTTGCACCTATGCAGATATCTAAAACTTGTATGCAAAAGGTAACATTTCATAAGATGGGTAAAAGTTATTGGAAAGCTGCAACCCGAATGATTCCAAGACCTATAAAGGACCGAGAATCATTCAAGTTCCTGCCAGCAACAGTGAAGAGTCCAAATTGATTCCCTGAAGAATTAAATTTTGACATCACAAAGACCAGGCCTTAGTAATGGGGATTAATGATCCTTAGAGTTAAAGATACTCTGGGACCACTCTAGCAAAACTTAAAAACAAGTCTTAAGATGATTACACTAAACCAGAAACAACCCATGTGCCTATCAGAGAAAAGCATAACACTCCTTAAAATAATCATAATTTTAAAAAACCTTATTCAACCACATGAAATATACTGTCTTCACCATCCAATCAAAAACTCTTAGAGATTTTAAGAATTAGAAAAATATGACCTGTGACGAGGAGAAAAAGATGTATAAATGAATCAAATGGAACTTTAAAAGATGAAAAGTATAATATATTAAAAATTTAAAAGTACTCTAGATGGAGATTACAGGTGCTAAGCCTCTTCAGAAGAAGAGATTTGTGAATTTGAAGTTGTATAAATAAAGAATATATAAAATGCAGTATAGAGATAAAAATGCTGAAAAGAGTAAACCGAGCCTCAGTGAACTATTTGACAGTATCAAGCTGTTTAACATACATATCTGAAGTCCCAGAGAAGCTAATGGAGAAATTATTCAAAATTAAATGACCAAAATCTTCCAAATTTGATAAAATGATAACCACAAATATTAGAATCTTAATGAAGCACAAGCAGAATAAATACATAGAAAATTACACCAGACATATTATAATCAAATTATTGAAAACCAATGAAAAGAGAAAAATCATGGATCTGTCAGTCATTAAAAAAAACCTACATTTTGTCATAAAATGGAGTATAACAGTCAAAGAAATGTTACAACTAAAAAACAAATGACAAAAAAATGATATTTTTTCAGCACAAACAAAACTGTTTTTAATTTAGATGTTTGGATGGAGCTAGTGTCAAGTGTCTATCTATTATTAAAGCTGCAACAAAATAAAAGATAAACTGTAAGCTGCTATTTCCCCATAGAAATTTCTGTAATGGATGGAAATTTCCATATCTGTGCTATTTAACAATGTAGTCAATAACCACACGTGACTTTTGAGCACTTGAAATATGACTAGTGTGACTGAGGAGCTGAATTTTTAATTTTACTTAGTTAAAATTAAAGTCTAATTTTTATGGGTTGCTCAACTCAAATAGGCTAACAGGTCTCTAGACTTTGAAACTTCTAGGGTAAAAATACATCAGGAATAAATCTGGCTATCTATGTTTCACTCATACCTCAAGAATGGGTATGTTTTTGGACCTGAACACTTAGGAAAGGTATGATGGTGTTATCTGTATTTCAGAAGAAAAAGAAAAAGTTCAAGTCTCTACCATATGAGAACTAATTTAAAAATTAAAGTTTTTTATTCTGAAAATATCAGACAGATACTAAATGCTCTGTAAAATCATAAAGAATGTGATTAGAATAAATAAAGTCTTTTAATTTGCATTTGAGATAGATTTCTATCTTTGAATCCATACAGAGTACACTGATTATAAATTAAAGGCAGCTCTAAAATGTGCTTTAGAAAAAATGTTTTTGGAGCAGACAAAATTAATAGACAGAAAATTTTACCATTTTCCTGATTTAGTGGTCTTGAATTTCCAGTCTAATTTTTGCGTCACTCAGATATTCATATTGAATAAACAGTGAAGAACAATAACAAATACCTAGGTAATCAAGAGAGTCAGCCAAAAATATTAATGCATGCTATATTCAAAATCTCAAGAAAAGATGAAAGAAGTCAATGATAGTATTTTAAAGTGATCATCTGTTGAAGTCTAGAGCTATTCGTCAAACAAAAAGATTAAAATATGGCAAATGCTGAAAAATAAACAAACTAAAGTTGTCATTTCTGAAAAAGGGAGAGATCAGTCCTATCAAGTTAAGACCAGAGAAAATCTCTTAAAGCCTGTGATATGTGAACTAATCATTAAAGGATATTGCAAGAATTCAATTGGCATACAGTTAATTTATCAGCATACATGAGAGGACAGTTGTTTAACAAATATCTTTAACTCATTAACATGCATTTCTTCATTAAACAGGTAAATATAAAATTGCTTATATTCATAATTTCAAAAAAAGAAAAATTGAACTGAAGTAAACTAACATATTTAAGCATCTTTTTGGACAAAATAAAGAATATAAAAATGTCTTCATTTATTTTTCAGAAAACCACCCACAATTTAGAAATATATAGCTTATATCCACCAGATTACTGAAAATTTGTCAATACGCCATAAGAAAAATTATTTATTAAAAAACTAAATTACTATGTTTATGAAATTATTTTGTGAAAAATCTTCTGATGTCCATTTTGGTCCTGGAGAAATCACCATAGTATATTTAGTGATGTCTCTGTCATTCATAAGATAAATATCACAATTATGTTGAAGTTTCAACATAATTATGTTAAGTTTCAAACTGCTTCCTGAAATAAACCAAAATATAGCTTTTTAAAAGTAAAAATTTGGAGGAATGTGTAAATATGAAGTATAATATATACATATAAAGGAAAAAAATATAATTCCAACCAGAAAATATTTACAATTAAAACTTTATCGTATATTTTTCACTTTTTCTAGTACCTAGAAAATAACTTATAAATTAGAAGAAAAGTTGTCATAATCTACCTCCCAAGTATCATTATTTATTACTTGAACACCCATTTAATTATGTTGTAAAATATTTATATGGGCTATGACTTAAATAGTTGCAGAACAACAAAGCTAAACAACCATTTTATTTGTCCTCTTGCTCGGCAGGTAGCTTGTTTCCAGTTTTTCCAGGTCAAAAATGTATCTGAGATGACCACTGACAAATTTAGCATGAATTCCCAGGATACTACTGGAATTTCTCAAACACAATGATTGATGTTAGTTATCATTGCTCAACTACTTTCCAGAAAAATTGCACACCTTCCTTCTCCCACCAGCAGGGCAATATGGTGCCTGTTTTAGCATGCTTACAGCAGTTTTGGTACTTGCCAGATCTTCCCTAGATACTATACTCAAAACTATTTTCTGATTCATTAAGTTAAGTGGAAAGAATGGTTGTACTATAAGCTAAGTAACAGAAGGATACCCTGATCTATAATAGCAATGATGTTTAATGAAGTTTAAGAGTTTAGCAAGCCTGGTGCTAATAATAAAAACATCATTCCTAGTTCTTAAGGAAAAATAAATCGGTGTTTGAGGCTTCTCAGACACATTACCACACAAAGACATTATTATTTTTAAATTGTATGAAAAGTTATTCTTATTCTCTTTGTTAATCTGTAGGTATATTTTAATATACTGATGTTACAATAGGATATGTTCAATGATCATTTAAAAATCTAATATTTGATTATAATTAAATTTGCTATTCTACATATAAAGCTCTTGATCTTTCAGCAAGTTTCCTATACAGTCTCCATTTTCCTTTTGCCTACTATTTTGTGTGTAAAAAGATGAAAGGTCTAAAATATTTTTATACTAAGACCCACTGAAAATAGAGGTGACATAATAAATTTCACAGAAAATTGGTTAGTGCGAGAGGTTTTTCTAAAAAATAGCTTAAAATACCACTAAATGGAATCTAGGAAAGTTTAAAAAATCAGGCAAATGATAATACTTCATTTAATAGCTAATCATAATTTAATAAAATTATGGCAAGCAACAAAAATTAAATTACTATAGAATAATGGGAATAGCATTAATTTTTAGAGAAAATAATGTTAAAATATCATAATAGGTGAGGCTAGGTTTGAATAGGACCATTAGCTAGTAAGAAGTAAGTATTTTCATCTGGAGATTGAATAGCTGAACTGACAGTAAAAATAAATATATAATCATAGTTAATGTAACAACTATAGTTATAAAAAGTTAATAATTTTATATCGGTTATTTTAACTATAAAACTGGAAGTCAATGGATATTCTTAAGTCACCATTAATTAAGAAGTTGGAATATCAATTAATAAACTTCTGTATTCAACTTAAAATTATTTTCATAAGTATAAATTTGTATGTTATTGACATTTGTAAACAAAGAGTAATGATAAGTGTTCAATTATTTCTTGGAAAACATTTAATAAAGTGCTGCAGATCTAAATGTTTTTTTGGCAGAGGGTTATGGTTTAGGAGGGATCATTAGCTTGTTTTTTAAGGGGGGGTTAAACACATTCATGTGGAAATGGTGACCAATCTGAAAAAACACTGCCTGGACAAGGCCAGAAATCAAGAAGAACATTGAGAACAAATAATTATAGGAACTTCTTCCTATGTTGATGCATTAGTCTTCTCAAATTGCCACAACAAAATGCTATAACTGAAGAGCTTAAACAACAGAAACAGATTTCTTACAGTTCTTGATGCTGGGAGGCTGATATCAAGCCAATGGTCGATTTAGCTTCTGGTGAGAGTTCTCTTTCTGGCTTGCAAATGGTCACCTTATCACTGTGTCCTCACTTGGAAAAGAGAGAGAGAGTACTCTGGCATCTCTTCCATTTCTTATAAAGGCACAAATTCCATTAAGTGGTTCTCTTACTCATGACCTTATCTAAACCAAATTACCTATCAGTGGATCCACTTTTAAATACCATCACATCAGGGTAGGGATTTCAACAGATGAATTTTGAGGAGACACAATTCAGTCCACAGCAGTTCACATCATTCAGCTATAGGAACTCACTTGTGATTTTGGAGTTTTGAGGAAATGGAACATGCTTCCTCGGTGCCATTGTAATTGATGTTGTATTTATTCTGTCATGTAAACAATGTCTATGTAGCCAATCATTAAATTCAATAGCATTATTCCAAAGGAATTTTTACAAACAAGAAACATTAAATATCAACTTTTAAAATTGGATGGATTTAGAGTCAATCATACTCAGTGAACCATCACAGAAACAAATAACAGAGTACCACATGTTCTCACTCATAAGCGAAACTTGAACAATTATAATACTTTAATAAAGGGATTGGCAGTAGTGGGAAACTGTTAGGAGAGGGGGGTGGGATTGACAGTTGAGGGAAACTGCTAGGGAAGGGAGGGGCATACCTCATCAACAAGGGTACCTGCATAATCAACGTTTGTATACCTAACCCTGAATTGTACCCCGCATCTTAATAATAAAAAAAAAATGAAATAAAATCATATGCTGGTGTAACAAATAAGTATTCACTTCAAGAGGTTATCCTAAGTACATTCATATTCTCTGGAACCTGACCTAATTCATATTATTCTAGGAAATTTAGTGCATGTGATATTCCTAAAGGCTTTTTTTTCTCTGCAAAATAACTGTTTAGTCATACATATAGTCTAAATATACTGACTGAAATTATGCTTCCATTATAACTTTCCACTGGTCAACATGTCCTAGTAAAAGGGTAGTTTCAAGTTATATAGAGAAGTCAAACCAACATTAATTAGACTCTTTACTGACTGGAGGAAATAGGTCAATCAGTATCAGTAACCACCTGTGACATAAGGGTGTTGGAAAACGGCAAAATTAAGAAACAAGCTTCCTCTGAATCACTGGAGAGGCTGTGATTGGTGCTGTATCTATCCTATCAGGGATTAGCACCAAGGACAGATACAACTTGATGCAATTGACTGCTATTTGAACCACTATTCTGCAGAGGGTCATGGACCACAAGACTGTATTACATTGGTTTGTGATTGGTCAGAAAAATCCTGTAGAAATCAAAACGTATTAGGAAATATGTCTTAGTGGGTTAGGTTTAGGCAGTCAGAATAAAGTGGAGAAGAAGAAATCAGTGCCACTTCTTTATTCACAACATCCCTCTTGTTTTAATGTCTGTTGTAGACATTGCTAAAAGGCATTCCATTTAGGAGATTTCAAATTGCAGAAGACTGTCTATAAATCATTAAAACTATCTAGATTCTTTGAATGATATTTAGTTTATATTTAACAAGCGCAGAGCACTTGTATACCTGCCATTGGTCTAAGTGATTATTAAATATTCATTCACTTACAGAGTAAGGAAATTTCATTTTTTTCCTTTATTTCTTCTGAGTTCTGGAGTACTTCCAAGTAGCCTTCTAAGTTACTTAAGGAAGACATCCATCACTATAGTACACAAGAATCTACATTGAGAGGCTTCTGCACCATCATAATCATTTATGTCATGTGAAGAGGAATAGCCACAAACTGCTAAGACTTACTCTGGGATTTATATTAAGATAGAGAATGGCAGCTAAAAAATTATCTTGAAAATGTCCAGAGACTTTTGTTATAATTTTCCTAAGAAATTACAGGAACCAACAAGGGTACCTGCATAATCAACGTTTGTATACCTAACCCTGAATTGTACCCCACATCTTAATAATAAAAAAATATGAAATAAAATCATAGGCTGGTATAACAAATAAGTATTCACTTCAAGAGGATATCGTGAAAATGCCTATTGTATGTCTAGATCAGATAAAGTTCCTGTTTACACATTCCTTGAACTCAGGTAGATGCAGTATCATATATTATAGTATCTAACAATGCATTATTGCAAATAACTAATTTAGAATATAACTTTTCATTGGTGGAATAAATCCTATCCTTATTGATGCAACAACCTATTATGATATCCAAGATATCCCACTTTGTCCCTCTCCTTAGTTATATAAGGCAGACTCTCCCTGAAACTTTGGATAATTCCAAGGAATGTAGTAATTAAAAATTATGGATGTCCTTCTCTGAATAAAAGCCATAGTGTTATTATTAATGATCATCCATCCATAAGCGTAGTGAAAGTTACAATTTGTTAAGGTTTTACTCCACAAATAGTAAGGATATGGTATAAGACGATTATAGGTATGAGATAACTATGCCATTTAAGTGTCTTAATTCATAGACATTTCAGTCTCTACAAAGACTGCACTAGGTTTTAATATAGCATAAATAGTATAACATAGAAGACTGTCAAACTTGGGAAGAAAATGCACCCTAGTTTTTAAGAATGTTTAGCCATTAGGGTTATGCAAACAAGGATTCTAGGCTCAGTACTGCCTCTTTTTAGCTGAGTTACTGTGAGCAGTTATTTAGACTCTTTGATCTTCATATTTCTATTTGTAATTTAAAAATAGCAATATAAACTACTGATATGTCTTATGAGAGGTTTGAATGTAGCAAAACACTAGGCAAAACATTTGGCACACAGGAAGTGATTAAAAATGATAGCTTAGTTATTATTCGGCATACATAGATAAGTTGGAAATTCATGCCCTAAATTATTTTTCTTCAGTGGAAATGATACTTGAATATTTTTAGTTAGGTACACTGAGTTTAGCCAAAGATGATCTACAGCTCTCCTTTGAATACTTCCATGTTCTCAATTTTCTAATAATGTGCAACTTCTCTGAAGCTGGATTTGGACATTGATTCCTAGTACTTTATAGAAGTCCCTTCCCAAAATACATTTGCACGGTCCTTTTGAGCTATGATACAACTCCTAGTAATATTTCATCTGTTATCATTGTAATCTTGAAGTTAGCAAGTTGGTCTCAAAAGTTTTTTGTGTGTGAATTAGTATTACTGGAGACTATTTTAATTAACAAGTGACATCTCACAGCTTTGAATGATATTTACTTTGCACTCATCAGCAATATGTTTCCTTTGATATTATGACTCAGTCCTTGGGTTCCACTAACAGACATATAATCAGGACATAGTGTTATAGAAGTTCTAGTTTTTTGGTCTATACATATACTCAAGAATGACTTTCATGTTTTATGTATTGGCTCTTTGTGTCCTTGATTTTCCAGGCAAAGCCTGTGCCATGGAAGCCAGGATGATTACATAAATCTAAGTTTCATACGGAGTATGTGTTTTATGTACTTGGGTAACAGTGTTGGCCAGGGATCTTCTTGACCATTTGTGTTAGAAATTTCTTTTAGAAAGTTCAGATACTACAGCAATACAAATAATGAGATAAGTCTTTAGCAATACAAATAATGAGATAAGTCTATAGGAATAACATTCAGGGAAGGTCAGATTCCAGAGACTGGCCAAGTCTATGCAGACTGCTATATTTATTCAGAAACATGCTGTATGATTTTTTTTATTAGCTTCAAAGCTGATGCGATAGGTAGAAATTAATATTCACATGGTAAATTTCACTCACACACTAATAAACTAGTTTATGTATTTATAAATAGCAACACTAAACCAACAGGACAGGATACCAAGAACAGCGCTATGCCTCTCAGAACAATATGAAATCTGGATCCCTCGCTGATGTCAGACCCACCCTGAAAAGAGATATCAACTGCACTAGGATATAGGAATAGGGACTTGAAAACCAGGGAAGCTAACCCAGGAGAGTAGAGAGTATTGTTGAGTATCCTGCTCTCATTTAAGGTCTTCTATCCTTTCTTTATACTAGAAAGACACCTTTACTTGCTTTGTTGACATCACTTTTTGTGCAACAGAGTTGCCACCAAGGGGTTTCAAAGTGAAATTCACATATAAATTATTCTCAGAGCATATTATTATTTAAGTTGCTGCAAACTGTAGTGCTTAGACAGATCATGAAGCTCCAAAAATAGAAGTGACAAAATAGCTTCTCCAGACTAGAATTTCATTTATGACATTTAAATATCTGGTCAATGAGCTATATAAAATTTTGCAAATAGGAACAAATTGTTAATACATTTGACTCAGAAAATGTTGAGAAAAATGATACAGGAACAAAGTGACCTACTTCTGACCTGTATTTCTTCACTCATTTTTTTTTTTGCATTATTTTTCTTACTAAGTTAAATGCTGGAATGACATATATTATATATTACATGTGTATATGTAATATACATTTTAATTGTCATATAATTTAGCTCATGGTTTTGAGCATATTAGGTGCTTAGTTATAGCCGAGTTTATTAAATGTTTATATACCCATCTAAAAATGAATGACTGGGAAGACAGATGTCTATTATTATTTTTAGTTCTTATTAGCATTACCAATTTGAATTATGTATATCCATTATACTACTATGTTAACACTATTACTCCTGCCACCCTCACATCCCTAACAATGAGGGAAATATCATTTGGATTTTTAAAAATAATTTTGTGATAATTTTATAGCAACATTATTCATTGGAAATCCAATGCTTTCGATAATCATATGATGAATTTTGTTGAAAGTCAAAATTCCTGACAGAAGCAGATATGCGTCCAGAAAACAGAATTTTTCTGGTAGGTTTAACATTTGTAAAAGGATCTGTCCTATCTCATGGGCAGGGAATATGTTTATCCCTGTTGTATCAACTTAAAATTTATTTAATTTTTATATAGTATATATAGATAATTATGTCCTATACATGCAAAGAGAGAAATTTCTGTCTTTTCTGGCACAATCCACTACTAAATCAAATAGAAGAGCCTATGTAGATTAAATAAGCTGAAATACACAATCTGATAGATATTATCACATTTCTGAAAGAACAGAAGCACAGCAAAGTTTTGAGAATCAGAGAGACCGACATAACACATACTTTACTATTATTAATGGTATGATTTTAAACCTCTTCATAATTTTTGGGAACAGTGTTGAAAGGAGTATACACTCAAGTATTAAAATAAGGGATATACAATTCCTATTGGAATGGATCTCATTATTTTAAAATAGCATATAAAAACATTCATCCATACAAAAACATACTGGCACCCACAATACACAAGATTTAAACAAGAAAGTAAACTTATTAAAAAAAAAAAAGAATGGGAAGTGGTTCCCTTCATACATAAAGTAAAAGGTTGTATTTTAATAAAGTATAATTAGAAATAAACTATCACTATGTAGCTGTTGTTTAGTTGATAACTGTGAAGCTTATTTGGTAAAATAAAACAATATCGCCTAGAGTCATAAACACAAACAGTAATACCCCAACTTTGCAAAGGTTTATACAGAAAAACATAGGTGTTGCAACTATATAAGTAGGCTTCATAAGGCTTGAGAGTTCAGAAACCCAAATGAATTTTAAAACAGTGCTGATACTCTCTTACTTCCTGCATATTCAACAGGTATTATTTATAGTGTTTTTGATTATCCCTAAGGTTCTATAAAACACTTTCCATATAACAGCCACTTCTAGGGGAACATTTGACAGAAGTATAAAGGGCTCTCTAGAGGACTTTCTCATCTATAATAATACTAGCACCTGCAAAACCCCATCCTTTACTGGAGTAGCCACACCTGCAGGCAACATGCCACACACAACACAAAGGCTGCTCACAGTTTGGTTTCAGGAAACATAATGCCTATTCTTAAGTTGAGACACAACTGATGCTTTTATGTTCTGAATGCATGTATCCCTCCAAAATTCATGTGGTAGAACTGAGACCTGCATATGACAGTATTAATAGGTGGAGCCTTTAGGAGGCAGAACATTCAAAAATGGGATTAGTGACTTTGAAATATAACTCAGGGGAACTAGCTAGACGCTTTTGCCTTTCTGCCCCTTTCACCACGTGAGAACACAGTATTCAAGGTGCTATCTTGCAAGCAGAGCCTGGGCCTTTACCAGACATAAAACACGCCAGCACCTTGATCTTGGGCTTTCCAGACTCCAGAACTGTGAGAAATAAATTTCTATTATTTATAAATAATCTCACCTCAGGTATTTTGTTATAGCAGCATAAATGGATAAGTCAGATGCTTATTGTGAAACATTACATTTTTATTGGAATGTTGGAAATCCAATATCATGTAACATTCAAAAGGTCTTAGCACATTAATAGTTTTTATGACTCCTCAATAACAACAGATTACTAAGTATGTTATTATTATTAGAAGCAAAAATTATACTTTCTTATTTTGTAAAGTTAAAGTGAGTCAGAAGACCTGGGTATCATCGGTGTTTCTTATCTTCAAAGAAGGAGTTTATTTATATACATTTTACATGAGTCAATGAATTTATATCTATTATGGTGATTAAAAATAGAAAACTTAATTATGAAATATAAATTTTATTTTTGAAAAATCAGTGAAAGTTTTAAATGTAACAAGATAATAAAAAGTCACAAATGTATGTTAAATATAAGCAACAAAGGGCAATCCAATGGATTTAAACCTTGGAATCATTAATTAAGTTCTAAATTTTTGCTTGAGATTACATAAGTATCCCCCTTAATTGGATATACTTACAGGAACTTTAACATTTCAGTTGTGTTTATGGATTTTTCTTAAATGATTTTCATCCCTAATCTCTTTAAAAATTAAAAAAGTTTAAAAAGACTTAACAAATTAGATAAATAGGTACAAAAACGCCAACATTTTGTAGGATGTTAACGATGTATTATATGTATTTCAAAGTAACTAGAAGAGAGGATTTGAAATGTTCCCAACACAGTGCTAAATGCCCAAGGTGATATATATCCTAAATACCCTGATTTGATCATTACACAGGGTATGTTTTTATCAAAATATTACATGTATCCCATAAATAAGTACAAATATTATCTACCAATAAAAAAGAAAATTTCTAGCACTTATTGAACATTTATAATATGCAAGGCATTGTTGTAAGAATATGCCATTATTAATCCACTTAATTCTATTCTTACTAGGCACAAATGGAAACTGAAGAAGAGATTTCAAGCAAATTCCCTAAGTTCAACTCGAGTAGACAAGTCTGACAGCCTGGTATAGTTTCATTAGAAACCTAAACTTCAAACACTTGTCAGTGATAAGCATAATTGCTTGCTGGTTCCCATGTTAAAAAATGGAAATTAATTATTTAAGGCAGAGTAGATTGAACTCACAGAAGTAGAGAGTAGAATGAATGCTACCAGAGTCTGAGGAGCAGAGAAGGGAATGGAGAGTTGCTTATCAGCGTGTACATAGTTTTAGAGAAAACTGAGGAATAGGTTTTGAGATATATTTTACCAAAGGGTGGCTATCTATAATAATGTTTGCCATTTCAAAATACATAAGAGAAAATATCATATTTTTCACCATAAAAAATGGCAAATGACAGGTAACAAAGTGAGTAATAGGTTAATTAGCTTGATTTACTCACTCCACATTATATGCATACATAAAAAAATCACAATGTACCCCATAAATGTATACAACTATGGTTTGACAATCAAAAATAATATTAATAACAGAAACAACAAACAAGCATAGCAGTTATTTTCAAAATGTACTCATCAGAATTTACTGATTTCTCAGAACTGGGAAGGAGGAAATTTTGTACCTTAGTGGCCATGTGGATATAGGTAACCTAGTGATTCTCCATTCCTCCACTAGCTTTCAAATTGAGCACTACCCTTTTTTCTATTTTGGTTATTGATATAAATAATAATGAATAGGATAAATCATAGGAACATAATAAATCTTGAAACTCGCTGACCTATAGAAACTTCTATATCACTCTCATCCTCTAGGTCAATTTGTCAGCTAGTTAAAACAGATGAGGAAGATTATTTCCAACATTCTCATATATAATACAGCAGACATTTTCCTAAGGAAACAATGCTATAAATGATGGGAAGGTGTAAAAATAATATCATCTATTATACTATATTTTGGCTATTTTGTGAGTACCCAGCATAGGAAATTTGGCTGATTCAGTAATATAATGTTACACTTAAAAGATTATTCATATAGATAGAAGAACAGTAAACACCCCTTCACCAAAAATGGATAGACCTAGTAGGCATAAAGTTAATAAAGACATAGTTGTAAACACCATTGTCAATCAACTGGATATAATTGACATCTATTGACACATTCTTCTCAAGATCACATGGATTATTCACCAAAATAGACCACGTTCTGGGACATAAAATACACCTTAACACATTTTAAGGAATAGAAATCATACGGTGACTCTTTTTAGACTACAATGGAATTAAACTAAAAATCATTAGTAAAAAAAGCTGGAAAATTACCAAGTATGTGGATACTAAACAATACACTTCTAAATAACACATGGATCAAAAAAAGAAATGTCAAGAGAAATTTTAAACTATTTTTAATTAAATGGAAATAAAAATTCAACTTATCAAAATTTGTGGGAGCAAGAAAAAGCACATTTGGAGGAAAACTGATAGCATTAAATGCATGAGTTACCCAAAATAAATAAATAAATATATTTTCTCCTTAGGGAATCCAAAGTAAGCAGAAGAAAAAAATAATAAAGGCTAGAGCAGAAATTATAAAATTAAAAACAGGAAATCAACAGGAAAAATAATCAATCAAACCAGAGGCTAGTTCTTTGAAAAAAATCAATAAATTCAATAAATCTTTAGCAAGGTAAATTAAGAAAAAAAATAGAGATGATACAAATTATTAATATCAGAAATGAAAGAGGAAACATTCTATGAATTCCATTAATATTAAAAGGATAATATAGAATTACTATAAACAACTTTATGTTAACAAATTTGACACAGCCTGTCAAAATCACATAAGACAAAATAGACAATCTGAATATATATATTAAAGAAATTGAATCATAATTAAAGTATTTTCTAAGCAGAAAGCAACAGGTACAAATGGGTTCACTGAAGAATTCTACCAAACATTTAAACAATAATTTATACCAACTCTTTATAATCCCTTTTAGAAGACAGAAGCAAAGGAAGGACTTCCTAACCAATTCTATGCAACCAGCATTACATTTATAACAAAGTCAGACAAAGACATTACAACAAATTCCAGACCAAGATCAGGAATTAATATATATATAACAATCCTCAACAAAATGTTAGCAAATTGAATTCAACAATGTATAGGACAATTTATTAACTGCAATTAAGTGGAATTTATCACAGGTAGACAAGGATGTTTCAATATGAAAATCAATTAATGTGATTCACCACATCAAAAGGCTAAAGAAGAAAAATCATGTAATCATATCAATAGATGAGGAAAAAAGTGACAAAAGCCAACATCTATAAAAATTCCAAGCAAACTTAGAAGGAAATTTCCTCAACTTGATCTAATAAAAACTGCAATAAACCTACAGCTAATATTACCCTTAGTAAAAAAAAAAAAAAAAAAATAGAAGCTTCCCCACAAACACCAGGGATAAGGTAAGGTAGTGTCCTTTCCCCACTCCTTTTCAACATCATACTTGATGCAATAGCTAATGCAATAAGACAAGAAAACGAAATAAAACGTATACAGACAGTGAAGAAAGAAATAACTTTGTTCACAGAGGACATGACCATTTATGTAGAGAATCTGAAAGAATAGACCAAAAAAACCTAATAATAAGCAACCCTAACTAATAAGCAATTATAGTAAGTTTGCAGGATACAAGGTTAATATACAAAAGTCAATTGCTTTACTATATTCCAGCAATGAACAATAGAATTTGAACTGTAATATGTAGTACCATTTACATTCACTACATATGTAGACATCTAGCAAAATATGTACAAGATATACATAAGGAAAACTATAAAATTCTGATGAAAGAAATTATGAACTAAATAAATGAAAAATATTCCATGTGCATTAACAAAAAAGACACAATATTGACATGGTATCAGTTGTTCCCAACCTGATCTATAGATTCAAGGCAATCCCAATTAAAATCACAGCAAGTTATTTTGTGGGTATCAACAAACTGATTCTACAGTTTATATGGAGAGGCTAAAGACCCAGAAAAGTCAATATAATATTGAAGAACAAAATTAGAGGACTGACACAACTCAACTTTGTGACTAAATATAAATCTATAGTAATAGACTTGCACTGGCAAAAGAATGAAGAAATATATCCATTTAACAGAACACAGATCTCAAAAATATACCCATATAAATATAGTCAAATGATATCTGAAAAAGCAGCAAAGGCAATACTACAGAGAAAAAAGATTTTAGACATAAACTTTACATCTTTAAAAAATTTAACTCAAAATGGATTCTAGACCTAAATGTAAAATGCAAAACTACAAAACTCCTAGAAGAAAACATAGGACAAAATACAGATGACCTTGGATTTGTTGATAACTTTTTAGATGCACCAAGGGCTTACTCCAAGATAGAAATAATAGATAAGCCATTCTGCTTTAAATTAAAAAACTTCTGCTCTGCAAAGGACACCCAAGAGGAGAAGGCAAACCACAGATTAGGAGGAAATGTTTGCAAAAAATATTTATTGGCCTCCTTCTATTTTATCATGCTAATATGCCTCATACACAAGCAATCTATTTTAAAATTTCAATATTGGAGGATTTGACAAGGGTTCAGAACAACACAAATGCATACAATTTAAAACTGTTCTTTCTCAACTCAGAATATTCTTCTCTTTGAAGCACTCCATTTTTCTTCAAAGACACATTGAAAATAAGGAATTTATCTTACCCAATAAATTAAATCAAATGCATGAACCCAAGTGATGTATACATCAATCAATGTGTTCTTCCTTCTTCTTTTCTAACTTGGATAAATGTAGTATATATGATATTATTTTTAGGAATTTCTCTTTCTCCAACCAAATAAATTTCGTGATGTAATGTATTTGTAATCAATAAGCTATGTATATTTTTTCTAAAAGTTATATGAACAACCAAAAGTACAAGCAGAAAATTTTTTTGGAAGTACATTTAGTTATTAACTTAAGAAAAAAAAATTATTATTTTCATTTATACATTAATAGTCATCGCACTTTAAAAACCTCGTTAAAATTAGTCCTTACATTCAACAAAATATGCCTGCTTGAGTTGAAAAGATCATTTGAGTTCTTTTCTTTTCTTTTCTTTTATTATAGAGATGTAGGGTACAAGTCAGGATTGGCTACACAAGCAGGCTGCATACATGTGAAGTTTGGGCCTCCAACTGGTCCTCGCTTCCTCTGGTTCAGGACCAGGTACCCTTTGTGTTATTACATGCTCTTCCTCCCTTACTGCCCTGGGCTATGTCCAGCAACTGCCAATCCCTCCCTTTTGCTAAGGTGAGCTCTTATATTAATATTTTTATGATACATCATCAGTCTAGAATAATGGAAGTTGCAGAAGCCTGAGAATCACAATATAAGGCACAAGGCTTGAATTCTTGATTTCCTCCAGGTATTGCGGGTAACACTTTTTATGGATAAAATCTAGTCACAGGGCAAACTTTGAAAAAATTAACTTTATAAAAATATTACATACAAATTTCACTTTGCTTGCCATATAGTATTAGTTTAATAAATGTTAATAATCAGCATATATGTCACATCACAGTTTCTTTCAAGATTTTTAATTAAATTATGTTTTGCATTTATATAGCAATTTGAATGCTTCACCATTATTATCTTCTAGATTCTTACAATAATCTTGCGAAGTAGAGGTAATTGTATTGTTGATTTTGTTTTATACAGAGCAACTAAGGCTCGAAAGTTCAGTGATACTGATTATCCAGCTATAGGGCTAAGTCCAAGACCAGCTAAATCTAACCTGACACTTACACAACATACTTTCTATCTGTGATACAATCCATTGAGTTAACTCAATCACTGTTCACACATTGATGGTCTCAAGCATTGGAATGACCTTGTTCATCAATTAGAAGATCTTCTTTTCTTCTCAATGTGTAAGAATCTGAACATTTCATGCTGTTAGAATTCTACTCTGAGGAATAGTAAACTCTAAAAAACAGTGTTTCCGGGAGCTATAAGTCCTTTGCATGTATCCAAATCAACTACTTTAATTTTTTCTATGAAGTATTTACTTTTACAGTGATAGTGACAAGAGCACATTGACTTTAGAACAAGTTAACCAGTGTTTATTTAAATGTCTGACATAGACTCTTAGAAATGTCAGTCATTAATCTATTTCCCGGTATCAACTCATGAAATGTATCCTTAATTTTCCTTCTTCTGAAAGGATTTACAATATATACAAGACCTTCCAGAGCAAAACCTACAATTACCTTCGGCTAATCATGAAATATACTTTCCTCGGGACCTAATAATTACTGTATGAAGTGTAAACTTGAGCAAATTGCTTGTAATTATCTACAACAGTGTCCAGAACCATTGGCTAGAGCTCACCTCTATGGACACAAGGTAAGATCTTTTCTGGGGCAAGCATGCGCCCTGCGATTGGAGGGAAAAATAAACCTCTGTTAGTTGTAAAGTCATTCAAGTTTATCTCCTGTGTCACAGACTGACAAGGAGCAAACAAAAACCCTATGTGCTTCATGAGACTTGACAATCCATCCTTGATGGCAAATTAATATACTTAGGTAGCCCTTTTTATGTCCTCCTAATTGCAAGATACTAACCAGATGCCACAGACAAACTTGCAGACTGGAAGCCTAATAGTTTATCCCACCCAGCCACAATGACTGTTTCCTTCCTATAGAACTGCAACACTTACCGAATCCATAATTAGACTTGTAATACGGTAATTAAATAATTCATTAAAGAAAATGGGTCATGCCTGGACCAATGATGCTTCTGTTTCACAAACCCAGAATTATAATTAATTTATGTGCACCTGCCCTCAATAAGGAAACTCAAAACAGAATCTTACACTCAAATAATTATATTTTTATATCTGATGAATAAGCTTTGAGGATAATATCCTAGTAATTGTAGAATATGTTGTTTGTTTTAAGAAAAAGAGGTGGAGCAGGGAGAAAGTGCAGAGTAGGAAGGGTGGTGACCAATACACACTTCACTATCATTAATATGCCAGGTCAATGAAAAAAAAATTGTAAAATATGTTCCAGGCACTTTGTCAAAATACATACAGTGCTTTCTAAACAAGTACTAACTATATGACAGCTTTGCTCTGCTTAGATAGGTATATACAATTTTTGGTTAAATTGAGCTCTGCCATAAGACAGGTTTCAGATGTAGAAACATATATTACCTTTGTTACCTTCAGAAGTGAGAAAAATATCAGTTATACTGAAAATTTAAAGAGCAGATTTGTTTAGGTTGAAAGGGCTTCCCGGTTTGGTGGCTCAGCCTGTAATCCTGCGCTTTGGGAGGCTGAGGTGAGTGGATTACCTGAGCCCGCGGGTTCGAGACCCACCTGGGCAACTTGGCGAGACCTCATCTCTACAATAAATCAAAAAATTAGCCAGGCGTGGTAGCGCGCACCTGTAGTTCCAGCTACTTGGAAGGCTGAGGTGGAAGGATCGCTGGAGTCCAGCAGGTCGAGGCTGCGGTGGCCGGGAGCGGCCACTGCACTCCAGTCTGGGTGACAGAGTGAGACTCCAACTAAAAAAAAAAAAAAAAAGAAAGGGTTCAATCAAAAAATGATGTTTCACACAAATAAAATCTTACTTATGTTTTATCTCAACTAAACTATTTAAAGATAACAAAATATAGGACTCTTATAATAATGGTTTTTAAAAAATCTGTTAAATAATTTAAATCACATTTTTAGATAAAAGTAATGAGAAATTAGTCTATTGTAACATATTTTTTAAAAATCATTTAAAAATTATAATGATATTCAGTGAAACTAAGTACTTAAGTTCCTTTTCATGAGAATTATTATTTTATCTAGCATTAATAAATACATTTCCAAAGCTAAGAAATTAATAACCCAATACTTCCAAAAATATTTTGATTGTTAGTGTTTTAGAAAACAATGATTTAAATTGTAATGTAATTAATGACAGAAATCAAATTTGGAAGAAGTTCAATTTTCTGTTAGTTAAGTTACAAATATGAAGGCAATAACAAAATGATGAAATCACAGACTCTGGAATCAGGTGACCTAGGTTCAAATATCAACACCATAGTCTACCAGCTGCATATCTTTGTTAAGGTTATTTAACTCTTCTGACCTTTATTCAGCCTGTTTGTAAAATATATTTAGGATAATGGTATCACTTTTCTCATAAAGGTGGAGTGGAGATGAAGGCAATTCATTACACTTAAAATCTTAGTGGGGGCATGATGATCTAGTTGGAAAGAGTTGATCACAAAGGAAAAATAATGCTGATGCTTAAACCAGAAATTCCAGAGAATGATATCATTCTAATGTCGTAGTCAATTTAATCAGTGTTAAGTATGTCACTGCCACCACTACACTAGTACTTGTGGAGTTCTGTGTCACGATATGCTAGCAAATATAAAGAAGGTAGAAAAAATATTAAAAGGTACATAATGGTACTTAAATATGAGCAAAAATGACAATATACATCAAAATAGCCATCCTATACCAGACAATAAAAGAATATTGAAAGCATAGAATCTGGAATTAGGTTGCCTTGGTTCAAATGACAACACCATATTCTATCAGCTGTGTGTTTTTGTGAAAACTATTTAACTTATCTCTTTCTATGAAACCTATCTCTTTAATCCCACCATCTAAAGTAATTATTAATATTTTAATGCATTTCCCTTCTAGATCTTATTGTATTTTGAGATTACCATTTAAAAATATTTCCATTTACATGCAATTTTAGATTTCTTATTTACTATTAAATCATTTAAAATGTCTGTATTAATCTGCACAAGTATCTTTTTATTTTAATTATTTTCTATCATGCACTTTGCTGATAAATAACAAGTGCTACAATACAGAAGATATATAAACTGAAATAACTCTTTTCTTTCAATACTAACATGTGTGTCCCCTCCCCAGATTAAAATGTAAACTTGCAGAATAGAGGATGCCAACAAAATAGAAAGTATTCTGACAATAGTCGTTGGAATATGCCAAAGTTTCAGTTTTATAGAGAATACACTGGCTATATATTAAGATAAATTGTGTGTATATGTGAGTGTATGTTAAGAAATAACTCCATTTCATCTAGTGTTCTAGAAAATCTTTATAGACAGTTAAATTGGATGCGTAATGACATTTAAAGGACAATTTGTATTTTTTTTTAGATTGGAAAATATAGTTTATTTAGAAATTAAATTAGAGAGAAGAAAGAAGAGGGAGAGAATGAGAGAAAAGAGAGAATATGTACTTTTAAATAAAATGTCTTTTAAAAATGTTATCTAACTTTGGAAAGAAAAAAAATACAACAATTTACATAGCTGTACTTTTGCTTCAGAAATTAACATCACCTTAAAACTACTCTGTGGTGAATTGCAGTGTTTTGCAAAGATATCAACACTTCCTATACACTTACATACATACAAAGCACACTCAATGAGTATAATAAATATTACATATGTAAATGGTGCTATACATGTTGCCTTATATGTTATATTCAAGGTTATTATCATGAATCTCAAAAGTACTCACAGAAATGATATGATCAAGTTTGACAGCCAGAATTGAAGATTATTGTTTTATATCATCTTGTCATTACAAATAATTATAATGTATGTGTGTGAGGTTGTATATTCTCTACTTAATTCTGTCAACAAAATTAATTATTTGACAGAATTAATTATTTTGAGATTCAAAAATCCACTCAGTGGGGATAGAAATTACACTTTTACATGTAAACCTAGCTCCCTGGTCACACTGCCAGAACACCCAGCATCACATTTAATTTCCATTAGTGAGGCCAGTCATTATTCTAATATGATTACACAGTCTTGTAAAATGTCCTTTTTTATGAAAAGCAATTAATTTTCATTTAGTAACATTCTGGATGCCAAGTATTTGGAAGTGGCTCCTCACAATGAAGATTTTCCTACAAACACTTATATGAACCGTCAAATAAGTATCAGACTAGAGACAAGGACAAACAAAATAAACATGATGACTTGGATTTTAAATGCTATCAGTAATACGAAATTAATTCTGAATATTTTTATTCATTCTAGGACATTGGTAACAAAAACAACGTTTCTAGTTCAAGAGATATGGAATAAAGTCTTAAATAGCAGCATATTTAAAAAAATGTATAGGAATGTAATAAGCGTGTGTAAATGATTTTTCATCAGATTTGATTACATACTGATTGTAGATGTTATAAGTTATTCAGCCTTGATTATCAGTAAAGTTTACCACATATCATGAAGCAAAAGGTCAGAGAAAAGGATTTCAAAATAAACACTGTCACCCTAAAAGACACTGAAAAGCAGCCATTTGTGACATTTTGAAAATTAAGTTTCTAAATCATATTTTAGTTTTATAGAAAGTTGTTTTAAGTATTACATACATGATGATAAATCTATACTGCCTCATATAGTACTCAATGTGGTAGAAAATAATTTACTTAAAAAATGTATTATTTATTAACTTTCAAATCAAGATTTCTTTTTTCAAGAATATCCATGTGTTTTACAACTCATAGGAGTCTAGGGTTAGACTCTTTCTCTGTAAATGTGAGGAAATACCATGACTTCTGGGCTGGTTTTGCCTTGACTGGGGGCTCCCAAATCACACAGTTGAAGCACATTACCTAATCGGTCTGTTTGTCTCTGTTCAATTCTTAAATCATGCAACTGTTTAACTGGCTAAAAGGCAGTAATATTGGCAAACACAATATAAAATCAAAAACAATGATTAGAGCTTACTAATTATTTTCAATGTCTACCTTTTTTTAAAAAAAAGATTTGCTCATAAACTTTTACAATGCACTAACTTAACTTTTAGTCCCATTTATCCCAAACCAGTTTTATATTGATAACAAGGACAAGCATCTAGTTTGAGGAGATGACTTTAAAAAATAATTCTACGACAATTTAAAAAGCTGATTGCATATCATCCATATGTTACATCTGCCTTTTACTTGCAATATTACTCTTCTAGTGGACATTTAATGAAGTTTTACCTAATGAAGCATGTGTTGATAAGCCAGCATAAAAAGAGAACACATCAGCAAAAGATCTTTTATTTCCTGAATATATAGGAGTTAAGTAATTGTAATTCGTTTTTTTTTTAACTATGAATATTATTGTCCGACTGGATATTATTTGAACTTGTTATTTTGGATTAGACAGTTTTTCTTAACTTTTCAGGAAATTTAATAATTCAACTTTGATAGCATTATGTCTATGAATTTCTACCACATCTTTGATAATATTATATATGTCTGTTGAAAAGTATATCATCATTACCATATTCCTCTTAAAAAAATATACTGGAAAAATTCTTATTTGGGTGTAAATAAGAACAAAGTTTGTAGAGTTTTATGAAAACTTTGATGATTAAACTAAATACATAGTAGTTTAAGCATCTCTTACTTTCCTCTTCAGAGGATAAAAATGAATGGGCACATCTGATAACAGGAAGGTTAGAAGTGCATCCTGCTACCAGGCATTGAGTGTTTTATTTGAGGTACCATGTTGACAAGCCTTAAAATGAGATCTATTAGTAGCTTCAATGAGGCTTTTTAATCAAAGTATTTAAGTAATTTATGCAATTGTGAATGATGGTTATTAGTCAATTCAATTGCAGAAAATGATATTGAGTATAAAAGGACTTAATATTGCTCAAGAAAGTAGTTAGAATTTTGAAGAGCTAATCATATAATGGGAATATCCTAGGAAAATGATAGTCTACAACTCAAAAACTTAAGACTGTGTATTCGTTTGGACTACAAAACTCTTTTATGAATGTATATAGTATATATATTATATTAGTTTATACAGGACACATGAAAATCCTATAACTCTTGATTAACAATTACAGTGGAGCTATGTTGGCTTCCAGCAAATAGGAATGGAATAATTTATTTACCTACACAAATAAAAACAAAGTTAAGAATCAATGTAAATAAGCTTTAAAATAATTCATTCTGAAACTATGTGCATAATAGTTGGCAAAACTACAATGGTATCCCCACTTACAAATCTTAAAAGTTTGGTATATTATGAGAGGTAGTAAGTTACTTCCTTACCCCAAATTTACTCTTTCCAATCTATACATACATGTATATTATAAAAGTTGTTAAATCTGTGAACCAGTTAATTTTGGTTCACCAAATAAGCTACAGTTACCAGTAGGTGTAGTCACTATGTTTTGAAAGGTACAAACCTATACTTTGCTCCTAGTTTTATGGACCTGAGTGAATATATTGATTCAAACCTTACAAAAGTCCCCATAGGTTTCCTCTCCCTGGTTTTGTCTCCCTTTACATAGTGCAACCTCTGTGGAAAACAGTGTGGTGATTCCTAAAAGCTCTAAATATCGACCTCTCATATGACCCCGCAATCCCCCTACTGGGAATATACCCTGAAGAACTCAAATCACTCTATGAAAAAGATACCTGCACACGTATATTTATCGCAGCATTGTTCACAATAGCAAGAACCTGGAAGCAACCATGCTGTCCATCAAAAGAGGACTGGATTTAAAAAATGTGGTACATATACACGATGGAATACTACGCAGTTATAAAAAAGAACAAAATCATGAATTTTGCAGCGACCTGGATGGAACTAGAGTCTATAATACTGAGTGACCTCTCACAGAAACAAAGATCTGAGTATCACATGTTCTCACTCATATAGTGGAGCTTGAACATCCATCATAATACTACAAGAAAAGGACTGACAGTGGTGGGAAACTGGAGGGGGAGGAGGGATGTGGGATTAATGGTAGCAATATCTGTCTGGTGATGGGGAGACACCCCTTATAAACAAGGGGGCCTGAACGAAGCATATTTGTATACCTAACCTTTAACTGTACCCCCAAAATAAAAAATATTGATATATATAAAAAAAGAGAGAGAAAAGTGATCAGAGATAAATTTCTGTACTATGTAGCAGTA
Organism: Tarsius wallacei; assembly: GCA_963574415.1. Taxonomy (NCBI): domain Eukaryota; kingdom Metazoa; phylum Chordata; class Mammalia; order Primates; family Tarsiidae; genus Tarsius; species Tarsius wallacei. The sequence goes on from CAUYQG010269015.1 coordinate 50,653, forward strand.
AGACACAGTAACCCACTAACACAAGGCAGTAAAATTCTAAGATATGGATGGATGTTTTAATGGGTGGTAAGAGGTCCCATCTTAGATCATAAGACTAACTTATGCCATGACTCATTTTTTTTTCAGAGTTTGAATTAGACTATTGGGCACTCAAGCAGTCATTAAAATGCACTTAGGATTTTATCAGTTACTCTTTATGTGTTTAGCTTCCTTAGAAAGTACAATAGGAGCCGGGCTCGGTGGCTCAGCCTGTAATCCCAGCGCTTTGGGAGGCTGAGGTGAGTGGATTGCCTGAGCCTGCTGGTTTGAGACCCGCCTGGGCAACGTGGCAAGACCTCATCTCTACAATAAAATCAAAAAAATTAGCCAAGCGTGGTAGTGCACACCTGTAGTTCCAGCTACTTGGAAGGTTGAGGTGGAAGGATCGCCGGAGCCCAGCTGGTCGAGGCTGCGGTGGCCAGAAGCATGCCACTGCACTCCAGTCTGGGTGACAGAGTGAGACTCCAACTCAAAAAAAAAAAAAAAAAAAGAAAGTACAACAGGAAGATAGTAGAAGATTTTTTAAATTTTTTATTTCTGGGCCATAATACCATGGAAAAAAATATCAGAACTCTCATACTACTGAATTGATTAATTATAATAAATGTTTAAAAATGATATAAAATTGAAGATAAAACTGCAATTATAATACTTTGGGTATTATTGACTGTGGTTTGAAGTGTTTCTGGAACACAATCTCTTTCTGGCATCCAATACATTTTGTGAAGATGGTGGAGATGGTGTAAGTCAGGGCTGGATTACAAACCATATATATAATGAACATAGGCAGATAGATAATAGACATATTTTTTATGTATGCATTCATATATATATATATATATATACACACACACACAAAAATACTAATTTTTTTTTTTTTTTTTGAATTGGAGTCTCACTCTGTCGCCCAGACTGGAGTGCAGTGGCAGCTCCCGGCCACCGCAGCCTCGACCTGCTGGGCTCTGTCGATCCTTCCACCTCAGCCTTCCGAGTAGCCAGAATTACAGGCACGCGCTACCATGCCCGGCTAATTTTTGATTTATTGTAGAGATGAGGTCTCGCCAAGTTGCCCAGGCGGGTCTCGAACCCACGGGCTCAGGCAATCCATCACCTCGGCCTCCCAAAGCACGGGATTACGTAGGCTGAGCTTCCGAGACGTATTTTTATGGTTACAGATAGCCTTATGTTTGTATTACTAAGAAGTCTCATTCTGAGAATAACAGTTCTGTCTCAAAAAGATATAAGCATATACATAGTAGCACTATTCTCTTGGCTAGAGAACTGTGTCAATAAAGCTGTGGTTATGAGTTGATTGCATCATGGGGGTATTTAATCAGCACTACAAGGACAATAACCTGTGAGTCTTGTCAATCTTCTTTTTAAAGGAATTGACAGAATTTGTAATCTGAAACTAAACACCCAGTGAGGTTTGCAAACTTTGGACCATGAATATTTTTGATATATATCTGACTGATCACTTAGATATCTTGCTTGTTCGCCTGGAGAAGATATTAGGGTCCAAAAGACCCAATATACACTAATCCTATGACAACCTTTAAAAAAAAAATAAAAAGAATAATTAATTTAGTATGGTTGTGGGTTGTTTTTTTTGGCTGTTAGTAATAATCTCACTGACTAAAACCTTTTGATGTATCAAAAACAAAGAGCAGGCTAATGGTATTCAACAAATGTACTTACACATATGCACCTACATGTATTAGGCACAGTACTTCACTTATTATACTTAAATAGACATAAAATATTTTACAAATAAGCAGGTGGAAATTCAGATAAGTACATGACCTTTTGAAACCCATACAGCTAGTGAGTGGTAGTCTAATTGCTTATCTTCAAAGTCTATTAATCTTTCTACTACAAAATACTAAGTAGCAGCTAGTAACTGGGAACCTAATGATTTCCCCATCCTTGCTATCTCTGAAAAAAATACCTTATGTATTTGTTTCTTGGTAAAAAAAAAAAAGAACCCGTTACAAATAGAGGAGAAAACAGGAAATCTTCTTAAATTTGAGGTTGTAAAAGTAAGACAAAAAAAGGTGAGTACCTATAGATTTCAGAGTGAAGATAAACAGAACTAAAAGGTCATTATGATAGTTAAAATGATTTTCAAATACCATACACCGTGTATGAATAAATGTTACCTATTTCTGAAAGTTTCCGTATGCCAAGTAAATACAAAAACATAAAATCTGCACATTTATTTAATGGTATTTTTATTTAAAATATCCCTTTTTGTCAGATATTTTCAAAATATTTTCAAAAGACATGAAAGTATGCATCATATACTAATTTGCAAGTGATTTTTCTTTTAAAGAGAAATTTGTTCTTCAAGGAAGATACTGAAGTGAAGATCTTAGTCTTTTTTTAAAAAAGGTTAATTTTTTATTTTAAAGATGTGGGGTACAATTCAGGATTAGGTATACAAATGTTCATTATGCAGGTATCCTTTTTGATGAGGTGTGCCTCTCTCCCCAGGCAGATTCCCACTACTGCCAATGTTGCCTTCGCCCCCCCCCCACCCCCCGCCCCCTGGTTTCCTGCTACTGCCAATCCTTTTCTAGTATTAGGATAATTGTTCAAAGTCTGCTTATGAGTGAGAACATGTGACACTCAGTTCTTTGTTTCTGTGATACATCACTATTATAGAAGCTTGGTCTTTATTGTATTATGTTGTGTCTCTTCTAAGTAGGTACTCTGATGTGAAAGTGTGAAATAATGGGACCATTCTGAGCATATAAAATGTATTAAAGGACAAATACTACCACAATTCACATATAAATATAATGCCGGGCTCGGTGGCTCAGCCTGTAATCCCGCGCCTTGGGAGGCTGAGGTGAGTGGATTGCCTGAGACCGCGGGTTCGAGACCCGCCTGGGCAACTTGGTGAGACCTCACCTCTACAATAAATCAAAAAAAATAAAAATAAAATAAAAATAAATAAATATAATGCAAGG